>CM038463.1:29071605-29182698 GCA_021464415.1 Lonicera japonica | reverse complement strand
TTGATATAAAACCCTGTACTCCATCATGAATGAAATCTTAATCGGATAAGCCATGAAGAAATTACGATAGCTCAAAGTTAGCTAGAATTAACGAATCACGGAGAACCAAAACTTCTTATTTATCAACGAAATTGATTCAGGACCGCCGAATCCACAAAATGATCACTCGGATGAGTATAAAGAAGCTAATATAATTCAATTTAAAATAAATTAAAAGTACGGGGTATTACTAAGTTGTCAGAGTGATATACTAAAAGTCATAATTTTGTTATTGGTTTGGATATGTTATAAACTCGGTTTTGCTATTTTAATGAGAATCTTTATGGGCAATGGTTGCATTATATTATTTATTTAAATATTGTGCATGTGTGTTTTTTATTCCATGCAGTAGATGATTTGGTGTGTAGAGTATAGCTTACACACAGAAGATCATATCATCGGTTCTTGAAGAATATAAGTTTAATGGTTCACAGTCTTAGATGGAATTGGACACCCATCGGTAGGATTGTAGCACAGGTTTTAGTAGTTTATCTTGACTACAGAAAACTGTATAGTTTTAACTTGTTGTGCTAATACACTTTATGTATATTGAACAAGACTAGTTTGGGTTAATTGTTTTTATACTGACTAAATAAAACAATTT
Source organism: Lonicera japonica (assembly GCA_021464415.1). Lineage (NCBI taxonomy): Eukaryota > Viridiplantae > Streptophyta > Magnoliopsida > Dipsacales > Caprifoliaceae > Lonicera > Lonicera japonica. The sequence goes on along the minus strand of CM038463.1, from coordinate 29,182,055 downwards.
AAAATCCCATGGTTATTATGATTACTTATGCTCTTAATCTTGAAATAATTAATAGACATATATATGTAGTGTTTGTTGTTTTGACTCATTAAGAGTGAGATTCATTTATGGATCAATAATTTTCGTGAATTGGATGATGACACTATATGTATGATGAATATTAATTATTGACGGAATACACGTCCCAGTATAAGGATTGATGATAGCCCATTGAAAAGTTTATAAGTTGTGATCATGTCAAACCCTGTAGGCGGATCATGTCAAATAAGTTAAGTGGTAGGCTCTAGGATTAAGAAGTCATTTAAATATAATTGTCAATAATTTAATTTAAATGACGGTTATCTGTAATCTTAACGTGGGGAGAATATTAAGTATTTAATAACAAGGAGCTCGAAATATAATTTGGAGATAAGGATGGAAGTGCAATTATAATTCTTTAATGGTGTGAATTATAATTTATGAAAGGAATTAATTCATAATAGAATTAGGATTTCAACTTTCCATAGGAAGCCTAAACACTTATTTCTCCTTAAGGTCCCTATCGTAACCTTATATATATGCTGGCCTTGTCTTTTCTTTTCGAAACAATAATTCTCATGAGTTAGGGATTTTTCTATTAAGAAAGGAGAAAATCTTGGTGATACCGTAGCCCACACTCAGTGCAAGATTTGATGGCTGAAGGAATATGATAGAAGATCTTTAGGTTTTCGGTACTCTAGTCGTAAATCAATCGTAACTTTTGATCGCACCGTTGAATCGAGCTGATTTTTGGATATGTCGTTCGGAATGCAAAGTTTCATTTAGGATGATTAGAAGTCACTTTAGTGGCAAAAAATCAGGATGATCAAAAGTTTTCGGTGGCAAAACCAATTGATTTTCACAGCCCAGCGATAATTGAAAAATCTGACCAAATCGCAATCTGATGCTTTCAAACCCTAGTCTCCTCATATGGATCATCTACATGATCCACAAAGCTGAAATCCCTTTATTCTTATAGGGTTTTAGCAAAAGTATTTTGTTCAATCTATACGCAATATCAAACGATCCTGTATTTATGTCTCCATAATAAGTTTGATTCATTTGAGTTTTTTTTTTTTATTATTTTTTCTTTTACTTTTTTTTCCTTTTTCACATTTTTAATTTAACCTCATTTTTCACTATTTCCCATACATAAAATAAATAATCTCAACATATTCTTAGATAAAGGGTAGGCTATAAATAAGGATTATGTGACGCCCGTATTTCCCATAAGGAGGCAATAACCTCAAAGAGTGGGCCATCACGGATACCATCACTAATAACGGTGTGAAAAGTAAGTAATTTAAAATAAAATAGTGAATAAATAGAAAGAAATAACACATCGGAATACATTTGTAATCGTCATTAATTCTCATCAATCATACTTTACAAAGTAGTCTATATTGTTGCAGGGTGGTTGACTATGGTGTAAATCATTCATTGATGAGTGTTTAAAAGAGCACTAAATGTACCTATCTTGAACATAACCAACAATCCAAAATAACTCAAAAGGAGATAAACGTCAAATACTCAGCCTACGTAGTCCAACAACCCAGTCAAAAGTAATACTTTAGGAAATATTAACTACAAGTCTTTAGAAAGTTGTTTCAAATATCTTAAAGTAATTAATTATACAATATTCTAAAATCTATTACCTAACTAAAGGTAGCATGTCAAAGGTTAAAACCATGGCTTTTCCGTAATGAAAGGTTCTAGCATTAGAGGAATCTAAGATTTTTCACCCTTGCCTTAATCAGCTCTCCTCATCCCATCCTTGGATGTACCTACGTGGGAAATCAATGAGCCAACTGAGACCAGTGGGAACTATAAAGTTTATATGAATAAAATACATGTAGGTAATCAAAGGCAATGTGCAATTTATATAAGAAAATAGGTATGTTTATCATGTGCGTTATAATTCGTAATGTAATGCAAGCATACCACGTGGTTCCCAACAAAAACCAAATAGAAAAGCCTTTAACATGTGGAAATCAAAAGGAGGAATATAAAATATATGAACATATACTGATAGAGCACCTGTACCATGACTAAACCCAATATGACACTATTAAACTTTATAACTCTCATCTAGGATTTAAGTCAAATGTGCACACTGATCATGATCTAAAGCCCCTAAGGTTGCCCCCCTATGGGCCACCTAGATGTGCAAGGGTATGCAGCCTTGCAAGGTTCCCCCCTATCTGACTATGTTTGAATGTATATCGTTAATTAGGTATGAAATGGTACTTAGCTATCAGCATAAAAAATCCAACATAAACTCAAATATATATATATATATATATATTGTAACACCCTATATTTCATTTCCGAGCCAATCCTCTTCCTTAGCTTGTTTAAGGCAAAACCTCCGTTTGAGGATTCGATTTTCATTTTGGGACCTCTGTGGTTGACCCAATACTTATAATATGTCATTTTAATGATATTAAGTATGTTTGCATGGTTAGAACGTATTTCGAGAAGTCACGGTTGAATTTGGCGACTAATGGCAAAAAATCGTACTTTTGCTGAAGTGAATTTTTTGCCAACTTTGGGAGGCCATAACTTCTTCATACGAAGTCCAAATGAGTCCCCGTTGGCGGCCATGGATTTATCTCATTCCCCTCTACAATTTCATTTAAAATCCAAGTCAAATAAAAGTCATTTCAATGGTCAAAATGGGCCGCGAAAACTGAAATTTCTTAACGAAAAACAAGGGACTTCAGCCAAAGTGCCCTATAATATTCTGTGTTTCTTTTTTCGCATTGACCTTCTCTTAAGCCCAGTATGGCTTAATCTTCGTTAAAAAGTGAGCATTGGGTTCCGAGCCCTTCGTACTCGACCCGATAGTTCTGGTATATCATGTTAGGTATATTTAGTTTGAAGGAGTAATCATTTCATTATCAAAGTGGTTCGGTTTGAAACTGAGGCGATAATCGCGTGTTTTGGCTTTTGGCGATTTTTCGATTTTTGGTTAGCTTTCAGAGGCTATAACTTCTTCATATGATTTCCAAACAACTCTCCGTTTTTGGCTACGTCTTCATTTCTTTGCCTTCTACAACTTTCGTGTTTGAGCCGAGTCGAGATTTAGTCGTTTTGAGGTCCATTTCGGGCTCAGAAAGTCATTTGCTGTTGCAGCGACTTCCATGATTGATCATGGTCCTCTAGAGGAGTTCCAGAATGGTTCATGATCGATCATGTCTCACCTGAATGTCGGTTTTGAGCATTTTTAACCCGTTTTTGACCTATTTATCACCCATCACTCCTCATTTTCAAGCCACACACATCCACCACTCTCTAGAGAGTTCTAGAGAGAGAGACAGATTCTTGAGGTTTATTCATCCTCCTATAAGATTGGAGCCTCAAATCACTTCCTCTTATACTATTCATCGTCTTCCACCTTCGTCTTCGCGCGTGGAGCTTGGTGGTGAGCTAGGGTTTCGGTGAGACGACGTCTACGCTTCCTCAACCCCTCAATATATCTACTCTAAGGTGGGAACACTAGTACTAAACCCTTGATTTTAAATTATTACTCGTTGAATTAGAGTTTTGAACTTAAATTGGAGATTTTCATCATAACTACATGTTGTTTGCATCTCATAGGATCTGGGCGAGCTAAACCTTAGATTGGTGATGTATATGGATATATTATCACTTAGACATCATGTGTCAACACTTATTACCATGCTGTGAGCCTTATTCTCTCTCACCTACACATCGTATCCTCTTTGTAGCTAAGGGAATGAACTAGGCTAAAGAGGATTTCAGGATTTATGCTTGAATCATGGTTGATTATGGATTATATGGATTATATATGCATGTATACGTATATAGTTGAGCGTGTTGAACTCTATCCATGATTGTTGAACCAAGAACCCATTACGACAGAGCGATATACCATAATATACGGGTTTAATGACTTGTGTGGAGCGTGCTAGGCATTAGCAACGAGAATATGACCTCGATACTCTTTAAGAACGCATAGAACACACTTATTAGGGATGGATTGCCTTAGTTAAGAACATGAATAACTAGGTGATTTGTATTAATATGCCAATTGAGCGAGGGGCATACTGATTGATACTTGGCTTAATGACTAGCTAGAGAATTAACATAGAACGCTTATGGACATAGTTTGAATCATATGGCATATAATGAGATGTAATATATTGATAATGAATCAATTAGCCGAATAATGAGAATTATTGGTTTAATGATAAAGTCTCGGATAATTGGATCGATAATAATGATGATGTGATTAATGATGAATAAACGATGATTATCATGATGATGATTGTGTGATTGTATATATATGTTGTTGATCATACGTGTGATGGATGATTTGATGATTAAATACATTGTTGAATGAGGAATCGATATAATCCTATTAATGCGATCACACGTATGGGCTGGATATGATGATTGACCGAGCACCGGGTAGCTCCACGTGACTCGAAGACGGGCCGCCTATTGCCGTTCCTGGGTGAAAATCCCTAAACCGTGCACAAGAAAAATGAAGTCGGTGACTCCGCCGGTGGTTGTGCTTGCCCACAAAGGAGAGCCCACTCTTGATATCTTGCCTTCCGACAGGACTATGTGTTCTCAGTTAGACAAGTTTCCCCAGCAGCGGAGCAGGTCTCGTTACCATTACTTTCCAAATGGTGAGTTTCCCGGGAAGTAGTTGGGCTACTAATGGTCATTACCCTGCTAGGGTATCGCCTGGTATAGTTCTTTCCAGAGTGTCGAGATGGCTTGTATCAGGTGTTCTTTTCGTTAACTATTCAGAGTTTATTCTTAGGAAAATGTCCTGCATGGTTACCTTCGAATGAATTACTTAGAAAACAAGTCCCTGAGCCACTCCCCACTCGAAGGAGACATGAAATAAGAACCTTAGACCTTTCGAGATCCTCTGTTCTGGGCCTGGACTGACCGCGGGGTGAAACTGAGGCATTATAATGGAGACGTGATACGAGAGTTATTGTGATATTGTGATTATGTTATTATTATTGTATCGTATCATGTCTCGTATTGATATGTATATGTTGCCTCAACTATGATGTACTTGATGTAATAACTTATGCGGACACATCTAAACAGAACAAGGTACACGCAGAGAACTATCGAGCCTTTCATAATGTATTAATATATAAAGTGGAAAGATATAATAATTATTGAACTTAGAAGTGAAATATGGATATACAGACGCGTACGGATTACGGAATAGCAAGCCAGATCATAATGCATATAATATACTCATAATTGATAGGAAAATCATAGATAACGAGATGACCCAATGAAAGTATGCCATATATAACGGTTTAGGCTAAAAATCTTGGGGCGAAGCCTATTAGCTGGCCAAGTATAAGATCCATAATGTATTATAATTAAAGTGATAACAATGAATACTTGGCCTATAATTACGACTTAGGGAGTAAGGACCGGATATCATAGAAGAGTTAGAGTTACATTTGAGAGTGGATAGTCCGTAGCATGTCGAACCTTAGGAAGCTAAAGTTTGATACGAGGTGACTTTGGATTAGCGATCTCCTTGAGTTATGAAAATTCCTTAGAGTTTTATCTTATGGATGGTTAGGGGAGAGACCAGGTTGTTGGATAAATGGCTTCCGGGTAGCTAGGATAGAAGTCCTAGTGGGGTTGCATGCACTCGGGGTTGCATTGCACATTTTCAAACTATAACATTAAAGTAAAGTATTTTCTATACAAAACCTATATAGTTCCCACTGAGCCCGAATTTGGCTCATCCCGGTTTTAACAGTTTTGTAGGTATAATATCTTGGGTGGCGTATGATGTACGTGTATAGAGGCATTTGATGTCCACAGTCTGCATTTAGTCTTTCTTCGGGAAAGGACTACATTGTATAGTCACTTTGGTTTCTATTTGATTGTAAATGGACAACGATTTGATAAACGATTTGTATTGTAAATTTGTATAAATGGTTTTATATATGTGGAGTTGATTTAAGTATGGTTTGATGTGATTCCATTTGTATGGAAAATGATTTTAAATGTTACAGGTTGGTTTATTACCTGAATAAACTCCACATGCCTTGATTTTTGTAAAATGAGCTTTTAAACAAGATCATGTTTTATTTGAGAAAAGTTTTAAAAGTTGTAATTTTTATATTTTAAACCCGCCATCATGCACGACATCTGTGATTAACCGGGTCCCGGAGGTGAAAATCTTAGAACGGGATTCAGGGCGTCACATGCCCTCTGATCGATCAGAGGTACCCCAGTGTGTTTTTAACCCCCTTTTCTTCCTATTTAATCTTCATTCCATCCCTTCCTTCCATCCACTTTGGTTCCACTTTGAGAGAGGGTTAGAGAAAGAGTTGTGGTCACTTGTGTGAGAGGGTTGTAGGAGTAACCTTATAGGGTTCTTTGCTTCATACAAAACCCTCACCACCTCCTCCTTCTTTTCCAAGCTCCATCCTCCATTAGTGAAAGTTTAAGCTTCAAATTGGGGATTTTGTGGCTTCTTGGCTTACAGCTCAATCCATCGCTCTTGCACCGGAGAATTAGCTTACTTGAGGTGGGAACACTAGTACCTAATTTCAATTTCCACTATTATGTGTTGAATTTATGTTTTCAAGGCAAATTGGGGATTTCTCTTAAGAGCTTGATTGATTTATACATACATGGGGTTGTGGGTAGTATTTGTTGTTAGTTTTCCTTGATTTATCCATGTTTTATTGCGATTTCATATTAACATATACGAATCACACTATGTGTTTGAGTACCCCAAGCCCTAGGTAATACCCATTAGCGCGTAAGTACGTATACTTGGGTTGAAGTCATATATGTATCGTTATGGATTAGAGAAGAGTATTTATACAAGATTTGGACTATATTACACTTGATATGAACTTAGAACCATATAAGTTATACATGTTTGTTCTACATGTATATTTGGGTTGATATGGGATTTGTTATGGACCTTGCACTATACAACCTATATGTATGTATATAATTATCCCTTCATATATTACTGAGTTTTCGAGAACCCGAATCCACGACCCTCGGAATCCTCCTTCTCTTTTCGTTTTGAATGAAAACTTGTTTTGTAGAGTCGCCAGCTTGTTTTACAAGAAAACAAACAAAAGATTGTACAAAGGACAATTCGAAAATGAACTATCTTTCATACGTTTAAAACCAGAGATTCACTAATAATTCATTTTGCTAGGGTTCGGGAACTACGTTATGAATTGGGAAGGTGTTAGGCACCCATTTTTCCTTACCTTCGTTCATTACTTCTTCTTCTTCTCTTTTTCCATTCTTTCTTTTTCCTCTTTCTTAGCTTAGATAAGAGTTGAGAGAGAGCTCAAGAGAGATGAGAGGGAGCTAGAGGGGAGCCTCCCAAATCCCTCCATCCATTACAAAACCTCCACATCCTTTTCATCTTCTTCTCCATCTCATTTCCACCATTTTTAGGTTTTTAAGCTCAAAGTTGGGGATTTGGTGCTATCTCGGATTTCGGCTCGATTCAAGGCTTCAAACCTTCGATTATCGGCTTAACTAAGGTGGAAACACTAGTACCTAACCTTAACTTCAATGTTTAATTGTTACATTTTCATTTTCATAGAAAAATGGGGAGTTTTCTTATACGCTTGTGGATGAATGCATAAACGAGGATTTAGGCTGAGTTTTATTGATATTTCCCTTGGTTTATACATGATTTTGGTTATAATCTCATATTATTATGAAAGTATATCGTAATGTACAGTATAGCTATGAGTTTTGGTTGACTCTTCTAGCACGTATGCGCGTATACTCGGGTTAAGCTTATATCTATGTCATGTTATGATCTTAGTAGAAGAGGTTGCATTAGATGTGACTTACAAGGTGCTTAAATGTGGATTTGGGGTCTTGGTAGTTATATATAATATTGTCCCTACCGACGTTATCAAGTGGATAAGGGTGGATATAAAGTATACACATGATACTCCTTTTTTTATACCATAATGAGATTATATAAAGCTTCAAACATATATATATACATATACTTCGTATGTGAGATGAGTTATATCTATATTATGTTTGGGTGATGTAGATAATATATGTACGCCATTGATATTACGAATGTTATGACTTTGGGGGGTTTGACTCGTATTTCCTCTACCAAAAGTTATGGGATTGTGTCCATGAAATACAATTGTTATTAGTTGGACCAATTGCTTCGTGGATAGCGTCCAAACAAACTAAGGGTTTATCTTAAATAGATCATTGGTCCACTAATTAGAGTTGGGTGTTTCGTGGATATAATCTCGTAAGGTACATTTACTTGTTAATGGCGTATGTATATCAGTTACACTATGAGTCAAGGTGGCGACGAGAATATATGTATATATATTTGTGACGCGTACCTTTTATCAGTATAGTCTTTTAAGAATACGTTTTCTATTATTATTTTGATTCTTATGGCACTGATTGTCAACGTGGTTAACCTAGCCTTGGTGGCTAGATAACTTGGTCCGCGTAGAGGGACCCTGCTTTCAGTGCGGCATACTCTATGGTCCGTAGGGGGACCCCGCGATGTGGCATACCCTATACCATCTAGGTGGTCCACGGGGGGACCCAGCCTTGGGGGCTGTATACCCTAGCCTTGGGGGCTTAGATTCGTATCGCAGTGCACTGTTGAGTAGACCCTAAATGTTAGATGGTTGGATACGAGATGAATAGTTGAATGAGATTAGTGCCTACGTCTGTTTTATGACTATAATTCCTTATTTTAATTTATCATACTTTGGAGATGTATATATATATCTTGGTATTACGATTACATACATCTGGTTATTACTTTTGTATACATGTTTTCTTGTATTTTTCGGGATGGGGTAGCACTTGGTACGCAGTGTATGAAAAATGGTTTTTATTGCATTAATATATACATATATATATATATATATATATATATTTGTGTGTAAATATCTATAGATAATTATAAAAGTCATAGCAATGGCGTAGATATATATACACGCATGATCATAACAAAACTATTTTCATTATAATGCATCGCATGCATGGTTTTAGAAATTATTTTGTATACAAAACCTTATAGTTCCCACAGAGCCCGTGTTTGGCTCACTCCCTTTTTCCAACAGTTTTGCAGGTACTTCTTTGGGGTGATGCGAGTATGGATTAGACCCTTTGATGACCATAAACAGATGTAGTCGTCCGAGGATGACTTGTAACTTAGGAATTATTTATATATTAGTACCATTAGTACTATTTGTGTTATTAAATTGTATTCATTTATATTCATTAAGTTGTAAAGGCCTTTTATTAAACTTGGGACCTCGTTGGAGGAATTGCCTTATATTGGTTTATTGATTTTTATTTGACTTAAAGGTGTGAAGTTAAAGTTTTAGATAAACTTTATTTTCATATTTACAGATTTGGTTTTGTTGAAAATACGAACTCCACATGCCGAATTGTTTCCTAAAAATATGGCCTTGTATGATATTTTCAATTATATCAGTCTCATGCCATGTATTTTAAACCCGCTATCGCGTACGGCACCGTGATTAACTGGGTCCCGGAGGCCTAGACCTCATAACGGGATTCGGGGCGTCACATGCAATCCACGACTGCCTCTTTCCTCCTGACTAGGCTACACAATACATCGGTCTTTTCTTCCGTCTACCCTTAGTGGCACATTTCTACCCTCGGCGTACTGGACTTTTAATCATTCGTGCAGGGAGTTTTGACATTTTACCAAATTTAGGTGATTACTGCGAAAAAGTGTTTCAAAGAAGGTTTCCCATCTTCTGGGAGAAGTGAAAAAATCTTTCTTGTCTTTTTGTGATTCCCTTTGTGGGGATTTGTGCTAAAATGTGAAAAAAGATTCCCTTCGTGGGGAATATGTGGACAAAGTAATTTCCATCATGTGGAATGTGCAGTAAAGGTTATTTCCCTTCGTGGGGAAAGGGGATCGGAAAAAATTCCCATCATGGGGAATGCGAATAATTCCTTCTTTGAGGAATTCAAAAAATTCCCTTCGTGGGGAACATGTGGAAAGTGTTATTTCCCTTCGTGCGAAATTGGGATCGGAGAGAATTTCCATCGTGGGGAATGTGAAGAATTCTTATCTTGAGGAATCCGAAAAATTCCCTTCGTGAGGAAAACGTGTAAAGTGTTATTTCCCTTCGTGAGGAAAGGAGATTTGAGAAAATTTCCATCGTGGGGAATGCAAAGAATTCCTACCTCTGAGGAATCCAAAAAGTTCCCTTCATGGGGAAAGGGGATCGGAGAAAATTTCCATTGTGGGGAATGCGAAGAATTCCTATCTTTGAGGAATCCGAAAAATTCCCTTCGTGGGGAACACGTGGAAAGTGTTATTTCCCTTCGTGGGGAAAGGGGATCAGAGAAAATTCCCATCTTGGGGAATGCAAAGAATTCCTATCTTTGAGGAATCCAAAAAATTCCCTTCGTGGGGAACACATGGAGTCGTTATTTTCCTTTGTGGGGAAAGGGGTTTCGGGGAAATTCCCATCGTGGGGAATGTGAAGAATTCCTATCTTTGAGGAATCCAAAAAATTCCATTCGTGGGGAATGTGAAGAATTCCTATTTTTGAGGAATCCGAAAAATTTCCTTCGTGGGGAACATATGGAGTCGTTATTTCCCTTCGTGGGAAAAGTGATTTCGGGGAAATTCCCATCGTGGGGAATGCGAAGAATTCCTATTTTTGAGGAATCCAAAAACTTTCCTTTGTGGGGAATACGTGGAGTCGTTATTTTCCTTCGTGAGAAAAATGATTTCGGGGAAATTTCCATCGTGGAAAATGCAAAGAATTCCTATCTTTGAGGAATCCGAAAAATTATACTGAGACTGTCTCGGTGTCTCAGCTTTATTATTTGAACACTACTTTGTTGGTTTTTCAAAAATTGATATGCTAGAGAGAATTGCTTGTAATTTGAAGAGCTCTTTTTCTTTTCTTTCATTTCATCCTCAGTTTTGACCTTTGGTGTTACCGGGAATCAAACTTTTGAATCAACTTTTCCTAAAAGCTTTCGAACCGTTATGCATGAACTTTTAGGATTTGGCATCTCTATACCCTCAGTTTTCTTCTCTTTAGTCATGGGAAGAGAATTTTCGCTTGGAATTCTCAATCATCCTTGAGGTACCCTCTGATTTTTTTTATAGGGAAGATGCTGGTCCAGTATCGTTTTCTATTTTTCGATACCCTTATTGCTCTCTCTTTTGATTATCCGGCCTCTTACTTTTGGCTTTCGGATTTTGATTTTTCTTCCTTTTTCTTTTATTGCTTTTTCCAAAACAGGAGTCTTACTCACCTAAGATGTAGCCCTCCGCCTTTTGGCACAGCTGTCACTCTTAGTGTGGCTCTCCTTGTCAATTTTTCTCTTTTCTTTTTTTTTGTTTCACTCTTTCCTCACTTGGACCAACTGTATTTTCCCTTTTTCTACTCTTTCAATTTTTTCTTGTACCTGATTCCTCTTTTACATCTCCCCTATTTATCTATCGAATTTGAGCCTTTCGGAAAATTGATCCACCCCTTTGAATTTCGGTTCCTCCATAGTCTTTAGAGTGTCAAATTTTGGGTTTTGATCAACCAACTCGTGTATGTGTGTGAGTCTTGGTCCTTTTGTTTTAGAAAAAATTGATTCATAGTCTTTATATATATATATTAAATTTTTTTAAGGTCAAAACTGGTCAAAATGGGGGGGGGGGGGGCAGCCGCAGGGTATATACCCCCCAGCCGTACGGTTGGCTAGCCTATGGCTAGCTCCAGAGTCCTACAAACAGAGGCCTGTTTGATCCTTTCTCTTCACTTTTTTTTGCAATTCTCTCTCTAGCATATATTTTTCAACTTTTCAAAAACTTTTTTAGCGAGTGTTCTTTAGTATCATTAGAGATGGCATTTGCGAGGCTTTTATCGATGTTTGTTATCATGATGATTGGGGGCCCACCCGACGGCGATGAGGTACCGGAGCACTTTCCGGGCAATGAGGTGGAGGCTATTATTACGACCATGGATGGGTGTCTGATCTGTGCGCCTCATCACGACGATTGGGATGATGTGGCATCGGATGGGCCACTGGGGGCTGATGAGTCTTTGCAGCGAGCGATGTATCGTGATGTGCCAATGATCTCGCCGGGAGAGGGACGAGAGTGGTTGCTGATGGATCCCGCGGCACTCGAGATTCATCGCCGAACTCGGGTACGCTTTGATTTTCAGTACTTATCTACTCCAGTGATATTTTTAGAAAAAATGCAATGACATGATATGCATGGAATGTGATAGATTTAATAATTACTTGCCATAGTGGATATACTTAACATAAATATTTTTCAAAATAAATATTACGCAGTGTTATCTTAAAAACTGTTTAGAAAATGAGCCATATAATTTATTTGAAAACTTTAATATAACAGAGGATTGGCCGTTGCCGTGGTATCACACGTGTGGTGCCCCGAGCTACAAGACCAGCTACCCACATTGGTGAGGGCTTATCTGAGTGCGACCCCGTTTGGACGGTTTATAAAGGTGTTGTCGGGTGGGGAGTTTTAGCGATTAGTGAGCTTGCTGACGGTGTTAGGGGAGAGATGGTGGGATACGACGCACACTTTCCACTGGGGTTGAGGAAAGATGACGTTGACCCCTGAGGATGTTTTTGTGTTGACGGGGTTGCCTTTTGGAGGAGAGGTGTTGGCACCCAACTCGCGGGTGCGGGTGACATTAGATAGTTGGGAGCGGCTTTGGGATGGAGATTGAGTCGAATAGTGGCGGATGGGATTCCTCACACGGTGATGGTTCAGCATATTGAGTCTGAGAGCGAGAGGTTTGGGGATGGGCCGATGACACGTCAGGAAGTTCGACAGCTGTCGCAGTGTTTTCTGTTGTTGCTGTTGCACGACTTCTTCCATGCATATGGCGGAGACAACTTACGGCTATGGTGGTTGCCGCATCTGAGGTGCTTTGACCAGTTGCACACATTTGCATGGGGTGGATACGTGTTGACGGTGTTGTATAAGTCGATGGACTTAGTATACCGTCATATGGAGCTCAACCATCGTGGGCTGGTCACGCTTTGGGCGGTAAAATTTTATTATTATATCTATCTTTTAAATACGATGCAATAAAAATGCGTGACATATGTGGTTTATAGCTCATACTTATCAGGGTATTGGTCAGATTAACTTACACTTGACTTTCGCGGATGAGTTTTCGCTTTTCAGGCGGTATTATAGCGGGAATATAGTTGGAGTGTACCGGTATCTGACGCCAGATGTGAGTGCTGGCGACGTCTCTGGTCTATAGCTAGATCTGGTATGAAATTGTGTTAATGAATTTTGTGTAAATAAGTTTTATAAAAAAATATTTAATTATTGCGTATATCGATATGACAGGTTCAGTGGAGCCCGTGGCCTGCGTACGTGGCACAGCAATGGGGATATGCTGATGTTGTAGCAGCTGGGAGTTCGAGGCGGTTATTTGTACACGGTTATGGGGTGGCCTTCAACCTGGGTGAGCGAGTAGTGCGATAGCATACCCCTGGGTTAGGATTTAAGGTCCCGGCATGGCCTCCAGCGGCGATAAGGCGGCCGGGTTTGCTTTCTTCGGATGAGCGGACGACATTTTTGGCGGGTATCCCGATCAAGGGTTTATTGATGGAGGGGGAGTATGGGACATTTGCGCACCGTTATTTGATGAGGGTTATGAAGGGAGTGCGTGGGCGAGTGATCTACATGAAATATGCTGCCATCGGAGGAGATCCGATGTTCATTCAGGGGCAGCTTTATATTGCTCAACGGGTCCCATATTAGCCTGCTCCTGCGCCCAATAGGAGGGCGAAGGGTACTGCGGATTCGAACAATGAGGATCCTCATGGTGAGAGGGATACGGGCCCACAGCACGTAGAGGAGGATGTCGAGGAGGTGCCTTTGGGGAGAGGGAATGGTGGAACGCCGCCGTTTGGGCCAAGTGGTGAAGTAGAGGAGGGGCCGACGGTTGCGGTATCTCCTGGACGAGGTAGGGGGTAGGAGCCCAGTTGGGGGTCGAAGTCCAGTTGGGGGCCGGAGTCTAGTATCTAGACCACCAGTCATACCGGTTATGTCGGGGGAATACCCCAGTTGTCATTAGAGGTGATGAGGCAGATGTTGGAGTCGGCTTAAACACCGTAGGGACGGGGTCGGTGTCGGGTTCATCACCCATGTTTGGGCCTGGAGATATGGATTGGGCTCTGTTTCCTTCTCGCCGTTATTACGTACTCCTATTGGGTCTCCTGGTGCTGGGTTAGTAGGTCTAAGGCCTTATTCATTATCTACCCCATCATCAGGCGCTGCGCATGGTATTGTGTTTCGGGAGGTTGGAGAGTTTGCAGCGCGATTGGGAGCTGATACGGGCATAGGTTGTGTTTAGAGATCCCAAGAGTTCATTCATGCTAAGAATTTTGAGGTTCTTAACTTCTTATATAACCGTCATTTTAGGCCTTCATTTTTTTGGAAGAGTCCTATGTATTTTTATAATCTTGTCTTCATTAGTATAAACCTCGCCAAGAAGACCAAAAGTATTAGTAATAATCGAAAATCTACTATATATAGAAGTAAGAAATTCATTACTTTTTGCTCGGTACACCGATTGGGATGGTCTTTATATCCACGAAAAGGTGATTCAAAGATCTACAACTTCTTAAGAGAAAGTGTCTCCAAATTATGGATGGAAAGATTTTAAAATTTTATCAAAAACAACGCTTGACCACAATGTTTCCAAATGATCAAATTTTCACTAGCTGGCCTACTAAGACCATTCTTTAACAACTTTCACACAACATTTACTGAATACAACATAATTAACATTAAAATAAACACAGAGTGTTACATTTTCTTCTTTTATCATATATATAGGGAGCATTTACTTCCCAGAGAAGAAGATCAACTAACAAACCAACCAAGTTTTAGAAAGAGAGAAACCTTTGTTTTCGATAAAAAAACGTCCAATTTATTTACAAGATTATATGATAAGCTAGGTTAAAAGAGGATAATAAAACTCATGTACTTTGGTGCAATGTCAAAATCTACAATCAAGGAATCTTCTTATGTATAAACATAGACTGATAGACTAGCTTGATAGTTGTTGACTTGTGATCAGGGCATAACCTTATATTCATCTTATTTATAGAAAGATCCCTTTACTCCAAGATAATTGTTATTCCCTTGAGTTTTTGTTTCACATGTGTCTTTTAGCTTTACCACTTCCATCACACAAAATATGAAATCTTTGACTAATTGGTTAAAAAAGATCTACTCTAGATTTTCACATAAACAACTAGCTTGTACAAATGTGCACATTCTATTTTGTCAATAGTAATAGTTTTTGCCATCAAACAATGGTGGTCTAGTGATAGAAGCACCTTCGGAAAGATCGGTTCCTTCATAAATAGACATAATCTTATATTCTAAGATTGTTAAATCAAAACAAGAGTCCAACCACTGATATTAATTGTTAGTCGGATAATAACTCTAGAGGGGGTGAATAGGGTTGTAGAAAATAATGTGGAATTAAAAATGCTTTTGAAAAATGTTTAAGTAGATAATGAATGACTAAATATCAAGGAAACAATCAAGTAATATAAACTCAATATAAAACAATAAAGATAAAGTAAGAAGCTTGAGTTTAAAAAAATGAAACTGTAGAACATAAAGTCGTCTTGTTCACGCGGTTCGGTTATTTAGACCATACATTTGCGCCCGAGTAGTTCTCTTGAGAAGTTTCACTAACTAATTTTCTTACTGGTGAAAATCAAATTTCTTACAAGAATAATGCATATCACTACACTCACACAAGATACACTCTTGCTCGACAATAAGAAATCCTTTCACAAATGAATGAATATAATTTGTTTGGTAATACACAACAATGTATAATAACTCTCAAGTGCATACAAAGAAATAAAATGAAGCTCGCACTAGAGTTATCAAATTTGCTTAAAGTTTATAGCTCAAGATGAAGATGGATTGATCAAATAAGGACTTAAATCTTTTAAATGTTGATGCTATAATGATAAATAGTTGAAATAGTGATTCAAGAGGGTTAAATATGTCTTAAATGTCCAATATAAAGTCCTAAAGAATATATGGCCATTTTAAAGGTTAGGTGTGGAGGTTACTTCAAAATGTGGAAAAAATCATAAATTCAACGGATATATTATGAGGTATCAGTTGATTGAGTAAAGCTCATTAGTCGATTGATGACCTTCAGTCGACTGATGTCCATTAGGCCAAAATTTTAAAATTTTGACTTACACAATTTTGGCCCAAAATTCATTTTAATGCTTGGGAGATGTTCTTAACATGTTTTTAAGATACCAATTTTGGTTTTAACTCAAAAACCATTCGTATAAATTTATAATGAATTTATTTAGAAAACCGGTTTATGAAAAACAATGTTTTCAAAGAAATTCAATACTAAGCTTGTTTGAGTCAATATTTAAATGATGCAAGATTATATTTGAGCTATTAGAATGGTCAAATGAGAAACTTTACAAATAATCTAAGCACTCACTCAATTCTTGATTTAACGAGTCTTCAAATGCTTGATACATTTCTTTGATTCTTCACTTTTTCTTTTTGGCATTAATCTCTAATGGAATATATGTCATTGCTTCTTTATCAATAGTGTTACGTGAGGCAAGCTTTTGTGAGTCGTGCACTTGTGGAGTTATGATCTTGGTTGGATAGTTGGTTTAGGTGAATTTCGTTCCACGAATGATAATGATTAGAAATTGTAGCTATACATAATTCAACACAGATGTTAAATTACGCATGATTAATATATTGTTATTATCAAAACAAGATTAATGACTTTTTAGGTTAATACTTCTTATTGGTCTTGAATTTTAGTCTATTACATCTTAGAAAAAAAAATTTGGATCCACCTCTTGTCACAAAATTTTGGTTGAAGATTGCAAGAAATTGTGTAAGCTCATTCAAACATGGGAGCTGTAGGTCTGGTGCTTATCGTTTGGTTTGGGTTTTATATTATGCTCGGAATATTACATTCAATTTTGGAAGGATTCTGATGGTTTGTTTAGGTTTTGGGGTAGGAATGTATCATTCAAGGATTAGAGTATTCCTTCAAAGTTCTCCATCTTAAATAAATGGAAATAGATGATTACTCTAGGCACTCTCTTTTATATGTTCTCCTAAGATTTCCTCTTAGGACCAAAATATCCATTTCACTTACTAAGACAAATTTATTTGTTTTCATTTTTATTCTTTCTAAACTAAAATTAATGTTTTTGTTATGAAACTTTTTTTATTATTATTACTAAATAAATAAAACAACTTTTTGACTGTACTTAATAATAAAAATAAAAATTTTACCTTTGTAAAATTGTTAAGATTTATCTTTTAAGTTAATATGAAGAACATTTTGATAATTCACATACATTTCATTTTTATTTTTGTTTGAACTAAATATAAAGAGGTAGTTCAATGTTCTAGGACAGAAGACCTCATGTTCAAATTAAACATTGCAAGGTATCCTAGATGCTAGATTTTTATTTTTTTTTCCAGAAATTTAAAATGCTAATTCAATTTCCAAAATTTAAACCAAACGAGCTCCTAAAGTTTTCTTTCCTCTTTTTTCCAATATACGAATGAGCATTCAATTATTGGCTTTATAACACATGCAGTCTCTTTAAAAGACTTTAACAAGAGAGAAATGTTTTTTCAACATATGAACATGAATAAATGACCCTACGTCCCTACCCATTTTTTGTTGCATGGAAGAAAATTCCACGAAGAGTCTCTAGCTTTATTTGACAGCGCGCCATTGTACCATCCACCTTTTTTCCTTTTTGATTAAAAAAAGTATAAGCAATTTATGCTTTTTTTTTTCTTTTTCTTTTCCCTTTATACATGGCGATATATTTGGGAAAAAAGATGGGAGAGGGAGTTTCAGTTCTAGTGGTTTCTATATATAAACACTACTTACACGATTAGAGGAGCTAAAACTCAAATCTAAAAGCTGATACAAATAATGGATAGTTCATGTGTTGAAAGAAAAAAAATAAACGATAACTCCATTATTCCCATAGTCAATAAAATATAAACTAAAAAAATTGCTAACCTTATTGATGCAACTTTCTATTTTTATTATTAAAAACATACAACTTTTTCATTATTCTTAATAATAAAAATTCAAAATTTTCCTTTGTCTAATTGTTAAGATTTATCTTTTAAGCTTATAAAAATGAAGAACGTTTCGATAATTCAAATGCATTTCATTCTTATTTTCGTTTGAACTATATATAAAGAGGTAGTTCAACGTTTTAGGAAAGAAGAACTCCTGTTCGAATCAAACATTGACAAGACATCCTAAACATCAAGATAAAAACTTTTCGAAAATTTAAGATGCTCATTCCATTCTCAAAATTCAAACTAAACCAACCGTTAGAATTTTCTTTCCTCTTTTTTACAAGGATATGAATGAGCATTCAATTATTGGCATTATAAAACAAGCATTCTCTTGAAAAGACTTTAACAAGAGATAAATGCTTTTTCACCATAGGAACATGAATAAATGACCCTATCGAATGTTTATTACATGTTTATTTACCATTCGAATTTTGGACCGAAATTCCACAGAGTGTCTCTTTATTTGACAGCTATCGTACCATCCACCTTTCTTCCTTTTTTTCACCATATTAATCAATAATTTTTGTTTTTAATCCCCTAGGCCCTCTCCTTTTTATCTCTGGCAACTTTGTAAAAATTATCAGTGTCACAATACTATTAGCGTTTCTCTGGTACATTATATATATATATATATATTTGACACAAGAAAAACCCCTTAATTTATATATTTTAAAGCCAGAGAACACAACCTTATTCCTTCATATCGGAACAAAAAGAAAAACATACCAGTGGCAGAGTCACTTGGGCAAAAATATATATACTTGGACTTACACTTGCATGTACTTTCCTTTAAAACGTTAGCATTTCTAGTCTTAACTTAAGGTGTTAAGGACCTTAAGTCACGGATTGAACATTTTTGGGGGGTTAAAAATGTATGATTTTTTTGATGAAACTTAGTGGAGATGATCTCCATGATTAATAGTAGATTATCTCTATCAAATTTCATAAAAAACATTCAACCGGGAAGTGAGTTAACTACAAAATTAATATATATATATATATATTTTAATTTTGTAGTTAACTCACTTCCCGGTTGAATGTTTTTTATGAAATTTGGTGGAGATGATTTACTCCACTCATAAAGAAACTCATCTATTTGAACCCCCGCTGCCCCCACCCTCTCCAAAAATAAAATAAAATAGAATTTCAATCCGTGACTAAAGATCTTCCTTGAAACGCACCGTTCATTTGAGTAACAAAATACATCAATTTAAAGTGTTAAAAAGTACTAAAATATAATACATTTTGCATTGTCCAAATCAAGAAAGTGAAAGTCTAAATTATTAATTGTTGTTAAGAACCATCTCTCCCAAGCATACTCGCATGTAGAAAGCGGACAAATTTCAGATTTGATATCAAGTGACGAACCATCTCTCCCAAAATCTTAACCTGTTTGAAAAAACAATAGTAATGAATATCATGCTTAACACTAAATTTATTTATTTTTCTAAACCCATGAGTAAATATAAGCACATTCCACCTTCTCTTGCAGGTGGCTCCACCATTTAAATGAACTCCAACTCATTAGAAATCGTGCCCCTCTTGTTAACAAGATTAATAATAACCTTCAATCAATCTCTTTTGAAATCCACACAATTCCATCCACGCAATAACACTTCATTCACTGCTTCAACAAGCATGAAAGTAATAATTGAAGGTTTGATTTATTTTTTTATTTTTTCATTTTAGTACGAACGACAACCCATTGATTAACTCCAAATAGTTGACGAGAATATATTATTATTTTTTCAAAATTAAATCAAGTCCAAAACAAAAAATTTAAATCTAATAAAAATATAACAATAACATAAATTATTATTAATATAATCAAATAAAATTGACTTCCACTGACTTGGAATGTTGATCAAAAATTTCTTTAATCATGGAACTCCAACTCTCTTCTTCCTTCAAACTCTCCCCCTCCCTTCTCTCCCATCTCCAATTCCACCAAAAAAAAATTAAAGACTCACATACACACTCATACACACACAAAATGCCTAATTATTTGCTACAAATAATCCTAGTTTTGTGCGCAATTAATGCACAAGCCGCTGCTGTCGTCGCGGCTGCAGCATCACTAGCAATGTCCAACTGTGAAGATAGATGCGGCGACATATCAATACCATATCCCTTTGGAATTGGGGCGAATTGTTCATCCACCAAATCATTCACAGTAACATGCACGACCTCTTTCAAGGTCCCAAAGCCTTTCATCGACGTAGGCATCAATCTCGAAGTACTCGAGATCTCAATACTTAGAGGTACTATTCGAGTCCAATATCCTGTAGTCAGATCAAATTATTGCAACAAGTCGAGTAATGAAGGGCTCGTAGTGAATTTGTCATCGACACCGTTCTCTTTTTCTGACTCCTCTCGGTTCACTGCTATGGGTTGCGACGGTCTCGCTTTCATAAACGAGCAAAAATCAGCAATTGGAGGGTGCACGTCGTTTTGTAATAGGACTTCCAATGATAGAAGTTGCAATGGTATTAATTGTTGCCAAACCAAAATCCCCTGGTCCCTTAGGTTCATAAACGTGTCTCTACAGAGTATTGATCCCACAAAATTTCATCACCACTGCAGGTATTGTTATAATTATCACGCAGTATATATGACAACATTCTACATCAACATAATTGTTCAGTGGCAAAAAAATGTCACTAAAATTATATTTTTTTTTGGGCAATTTAGACTTGGGTACTACCATAATGGATGAAATTAGACTTGGGTACTCTTTTGTTTAAAAATTAGACTTTGGTACAATTCCCTCCACCCCTATTAAAATTTAAACCGAATCTAACTGTGTACAATTTAATTTAACTTAGCCATAGTTTAAAAATATCAAATGCTTAACAAAAAAAAAATGAAGAAGAAAGAAAAAAACAGAGAGTGGAGATCGGTGGTGTTGATGATGGATGCAGGTGGGAGCCTGCGGAGGTAGTTAGGGACCTTTTTGTTAATTTTTTTTTTAAAAAATATTAACTATAGCTAGACTTGGTAAGTTAAAGGCAGGTGCAAATCACGGGTTCGTTAATTTTGGATGGAGAGTGACGGAATTTGCACCAAATTCTAATTTGTAAACAAAAGAGAACTTACGTCTAATTTTGCCCATTATGGTAGAGTATCTAAGTCTAAGTTGCCCTATTTTTTGTGACAAATTACACTAGTGACAAAGATTTTGTTTCTACAGGGTGGTTAAAAGGTTTTCGTCACAAAAATGGTTTTCCGTGGCAAAAGGTTTAGTAGATTAGACTCTTCTGCCTCACTAAAATATTGGTCACAAAATATGGTTTTCCGTCACTAAACTTTTGTGACGGTCGAATTCTAAGTTTCGGCACTAAAAGAGTAAATTTTGTGTTGAACACAAATTTTTGTAACTGAGAGTACATTTTGTCATGAAAAAGTTTTCCAGCACAAATATTTCGTCACTTGTTGAAGTGTATGTGGCTGAATTAACGGGAGATCCAAAAGTTCAAAATCAGTCTTGCTCTTAATTAAATTATCAACGTTACAAAATAAATTGTGATTAAACAATTATAAGTCTAACTAATTTAAAATTGCACACTTGATAAACAAATAACTTAAATATTAGAGTTATTTATAATTTAGCCCCTTAATGATTGATAGCTTTCGCACTTTTGTCCATGAAAATCATTTTGCATCATGCCTATCCTTAAATTTGGCTCCCGTTTTCAATTTAGTCCAAATTAAACCCAACCAGCGGTTAGGTTTTTGGACGATTTTGCTAATGTGTCACTTTTATCTTCAAGCCACATATGCTTCCCATGTTATTATTACTGATAAGAGAAATAATTATGACAATGTAAAACTGCTTAATATTATTCGTAATGCAGGTATGCATTTATGGTGGACCAAGAATGGTTTAGTAGGTTGAGCAATCCCTTTGCCGTGCAATCTATGGAAAATGTGCCGGTTGTGCTTGATTGGGTAAAACATGGGGGACCTTGTGAATCCTTCGAAGAAAATAATGTTTCTTGGGGTGCAAATTATCCTAGAGATAATAGTACTAATGATGCCTCATCCTTATGTGGCCTTAATACTAGATGTTCCACTATGGGCTTGTGTATTTGTGAGAGTGGCTTCTTTGGCAACCCATATCTTTCCCATGGATGTCAAGGTACTACTACCACATGCAACTATTAGTACATCTTTCCCATTCTTTTTTAACTTTTCTAATGTTTTATATAGAGTAGCTTATTCACATCACACTGTTATTTGAAATGAAGGCAATTTTATTATGACTTCTAAGTTCTAACCCTTAATATTGTACTTTGTGTGCATTCGCCTTTGCACATTAGTTCAATGTTGTGCGCTAGTTTACTTTTTTAAAA
The DNA here is from genome assembly GCA_021464415.1 of Lonicera japonica. Taxonomy (NCBI): domain Eukaryota; kingdom Viridiplantae; phylum Streptophyta; class Magnoliopsida; order Dipsacales; family Caprifoliaceae; genus Lonicera; species Lonicera japonica. The sequence goes on along the minus strand of CM038463.1, from coordinate 29,159,507 downwards.
TTACTCTAGTTTTGAAAATTAGTGTTTTCATAGATAGTCTCAAAGTTCTTATACTCTAAAGTTTGTGATGGATGGAGCATTTTAAGCACGAGTTTGTTGGAGTGTAAAGACCCTACCCAATCTTGGAGGTCCCAACTCTAGTCTTGTCATTTGCAAATGCGGCATTATTTTTACAATGTAATATTAAAGTTGCAAATGCGGCATTAATTTTACAATGTAGTATTAAAGTTGCAAATGTGGCATTATTTTTCCGATTGTAAAAATAACGAAAAAATAAGTTTGTACTTATTGGCTAACAAGTTTGGGTGACATGCATGCAGACATTGATGAATGTGCAAACCCAAGACATAATTCATGCAGTAATATCTGTGTGAATACAGTAGGGGGTTATACATGTTCTTGCCCCTCAGGATATGAGTTTTACCCTCCATATAGTTGTTATAAAAGGGACACCCGCAAGATGGCTTTAATAGGTATATAACACATCTCTCTCTCTCTCTCTCTCTCTCATACTTCAATTGTGCTTATCAAGCATTTTAATTCAAGCATTTAAATTAACTTCAAATCATGGTTGTGACGAGAGATTTATGGATCTTCAATTAATTCAACTTTCAGTATGGATCTCCAACATATTGTAATTATCTATCAAATGGCTAGATTGATGAATTATATGAATTCAAGAAAAAGTTAATAATAAGTAAAACTTATTTGTTTTGCACGAAGTGTAATTAAGTTGATGAAGCTTAACTATTGCAGGGACTAGCATTAGTGTTGCAGGGCTTCTTTTAATAGTTGGTACGTGGAGGTTGTACAAAATAATTAAAAGAAGAAAGAAAAAGAATCTCAAGAAAAAATTCTTCAAGCGAAATGGTGGTTTGCTTTTGGAAAAACAATTATCATCCGGTGAAAAAGGTAACGTTGATAAAACAAAAATTTTCACGTCGGACGAGTTGGAAAAAGCCACCGACCAGTATAATCAAAACCGCATCCTTGGTCAAGGAGGTCAGGGTACGGTTTACAAAGGAATGTTGACAGATGGCAGAATTGTGGCAATTAAAAAATCCAAAATTAAAGATAAATGCCAACTCAAACATTTTATTAACGAGGTTGCTATTTTATCTCAAATTAACCATAGAAATGTGGTTAAACTACATGGATGTTGTTTGGAAACAGAAGTTCCTATGCTGGTATATGAATTTATCCCTAATGGAACCCTTTTCCAATACATTCATGATGAAAATCCAGAGTTCCCACTTTCTTGGGATGTGCGTTTACGAATTGCTACTGAAGTTGCAGGAGCTCTAACATACCTACACTCAGCAGCTTCAGTACCAATTTATCATCGAGATATCAAGTCCACAAACATACTCTTGGATGAAAAATTTCGAGCAAAAGTGGCAGACTTTGGGACCTCAAGATCAATCGCTATTGACCAAACTCACTTAACAACAAAAGTACTAGGAACATTTGGTTACCTAGATCCAGAGTACTTCCAGTCAAGCCAATTTACAGAGAAAAGTGATGTTTACAGCTTTGGAGTAGTTCTTGTTGAGCTCATAACTGGAGAAAAGGCAGTCTCATCAACTCGTGAGGAAGGAAGAAGCTTAGTGTTGCATTTCAAATTGGCGATAAAGGAGAACCGCTTGAATGATATTCTTGATGCCAGAGTTGTGAGAGAGGGAGACGAAGAAGAGGTCAAAAGAGTCGCTAATCTTGCAAAACGATGCTTGAACTCAAAAGGCAAGAAAAGACCAACGATGAGAGAAGTGGCAATGGAACTAGAAGGGACTAGGACATCGAATAGAGGACAAGTTCAAGAACACCATGAAGTTGAGGTTGAAGATGTGATTGAACTAGAGGGGCCTTGGGATACAGGATCAACTTCAATAGGGTCTTTTGCCAGTAACAGCGTCTCTGCCTCATATGATGTCCAACCTCTATAACTGATGAAATTATATATAGCATTATTGTGTGTTTTTAGATAGGATGGGTAGCAAGTTTTGGTTATGTAACCTTATGCTTATGGGTGTGATTTTGCGCGTTAGATTGGAAATTTAAGTAGTTCTCCAGCTTGTTTTGTGTTCTACTTTGAAACTAATTTGTGTCAAATTATATATAACTTTACTGTGTGTTTTGTATACTACCTTCTATCTTGTCTGAGTAGTAGGTGTAGTATGTTTGACTATACAAGCTTGTGCATATGGGAGTGATTTTGTGAGTTAGATTGGAAATTTATGAAATTCTCTAGCTAGTTTTATGTAGTGAGTGAGACTATATGTTTCTATACTAGTTACCAATATATGTCTTCTAGGTGAATTCACGTATTAAGAGAAAATTATTAACACATAGTGGCTTTATCTTCATTCTTGTAATGCAACCAATCAACTTTTGCCATGTAACATATTCATTAGTGGAATAGTTGTATTGTACAAGTTCTTACGAATCTGGATACAGAGATATAACATGCAATACAACAACGAAGAAAATGCAAAGAAATAATGATATTTCTAGCTGCACACGGTACTAATTATATTTGGTTACCGAGGAAACATGAAAAAGAAACAAAAATTTGGAGTTGCAAGTACACGGAACATGCACTTTAACGCATCCATCACGCAAAACAAGGAAGGAACTGAACCAAATTGTGTATTAAGAGCTTTTTTAAGTCTGATAATGCTTCCTTCATTGTTGAGGAGATAACTGCGTCTGAGGCATTTGACAAGTAGTAATATTTTCCTGGAAAAACAAAATTTCCCAAGAAAGTATGCAGGAAAGAGACATCTCGTGAAAACATCAAACTGCCGGCACTTTAATTAGAATAAACCATGAGCAACTCTGGCAGAATGTCGAAGAATCCTAAAAATAAATAGGGGAAATGGTAATTTTCAAACCAAATCCCAATGGTTATTAAGCAACGTCAAAAACCACAAGTAGAGATATTTCGATCTTTTTCTTAAGTTTGAGACTAACAAACAAATGTCTCAATGTTATTATAGAGTAAATACTTGTTAAATCCTTTATAACTGTGAAAATATAATATATCTCAGCAAGAAAATTTATGTTACCCCCCACATTATCATTGGCGAAAATAGTAACGAAAAAATATCAGGGGATTTCAGTAATTCAAAAGCTTGCATGTGTACTGGGGAATACTTAGATATATAGTTGAATGTGTGTACGTACCTTGATATTAAGGCCATGAGCTTGGGGAGAATCTCCGCCACATGGAAGCTTAATTTCAAGACGATTTCGCGCCATTGAAATTGACCTTGAAGGAGGCAACAAAACTTCTGCTGAATCTCCACGGAAATTGCTACCTATTTAATGTTAATTCGTGTATAACAATCAAACATGTTAATGAAAGAAGCTGAAAATGAAAGCGTGTATCGTTTATTTTTTTTAGGCATTCTAGTTGGTTAGAACCTGTATATAAATGGCCATTTCACATTTTGAAAATATGAATATGTTGTTTAAGGTAGTCAACCAGCTATACCCATAAGATTTTGTTTGTTCGTTTCATTTTTCTTTTATTTTCTCTTTTGGTCCCTGCCTCTGTTTGAGTCATTATTTAAATGATGCAAGAATATATTTGAGCTATTAGAATGATCAAATGAAAAACTTTACAAATAATCTAAGCACTCACTCAATTCTTGGTTTAACAAGTCTTCAAATGCTTAATACGTTTATTTGATTCTTCACTTGTTCTTTTTCGTGTTGATCTCTAATGTAATGTATTTCATTTCTTCTTGATCAATAGTGTCATGTGAGGCAAGATTTTATGAGTCGTGTACTTGTGGAGGTATGATCTCGGTTGGATAGTTGGCTTCGGTAAATTTCATTTCACGAATGATAATGATTCAAAATAGTGGCTATACTTAATTCAACACACATAAATTAGACATGATTAATATATTGTTATTATCAAAACAAGATTAATGATTTTTTCGGTCAATACTTCTGATTGGTCTTTAATTTTAGTCTATTACGCCTTAGAAAAAAAAAATGGATCCACATCTGGTCACAAAATTTTGGTTGAACATTGAAAGAAATTATGCAATCCCATTCACACATGGGATCTGCAGGTGTGGTGCTTATCTTTTGGTTCGAATTTTATATTATTCTCGGAATGCCACATTCAATTTTAGAAGGATTATGATGTTTTGGGGTAGGAATGTATCATTTTAGGAATGGAATATTACTTCAAAGTTCTCCATCTTAAATAAATGGGAATAGAGGATTACTCTAGGCACTCTCTTTTATATTTTTTCCTAAGCATTCATCTTAAGACCAAAATATCCATTTCACTTACAAAGATAAATTTATTTATTTTCATTTTTATTCTTTCTAAACTAATTTTTTTGTTATGAAATTTTTTCCTTATATTAATTTTTTTTATTATTAAATAAATACAATAACTTTTTCACTGTTCTTAATAATAAAAATTAAAAATTTTCCTTTGTAAAATTGTTAAGATTTATCTTTTAAGTTTATATGAAGAACATTTTGATAATTCACATGCAATTTATTTTTATTTTCACTTGAACTAAAAATATAGAGGTTGTTCAATGCTCCAGGAAAGAAGACCTCCTATTCGAATTAAACATTGGCAAGGTTTCCAGATGCTAGAAGAATTTTTTTTTCAGATATTTAGAATGCCCAATCCATTCTCAAAATTTAAACCAAACGAGCCCTTAGAGTTTTCTTTCGTCTTTTTTACAAGGATATGAATGAGCATTCAATTATTGGCTTTATGAAACATGCAATCTTTAAATTAAAAGACTTTAACAACAGAGAAATGCTTTTTCACCGTAGGAACATGAATAAATGACCCTACGTCCCTACCCATTAATTGTTTATTGCATGTTATATTACCAATCAAATTTAGGACCAAAATTCAACGAAGAGTCTCTTTATTTGACAGCTATTGTACCATATAATTCTTTTGAATATTTTTTTTAAATTACTTATATTTAAATAATATATGTATTGGGTGTGTACAAAATTCAGTTTTACTTGTGATTTTAGTACTCAAAAACTATTTTTAATCACACTATATATATATATATATATATATTTTGGACACTTTAATGTAATAAGAACATTTTTTTAAACTGTTAAAGCATTTATTTAGAATGCTAATATATGGTGGTATTGTAAAAGAAATTATGTTTAGTGCTTCTATAGTACTACATAATCAATAATTTTCGTTTTTAATCCCCTAGGCCCTCTCCTTTTAATCTCTGACAACTGTTAACATTATCACTATGTCACAATACTACTAACTAGGAGTGTTGTCAGAAATCCGAAAACCGAATGAACGAACCGAACATATCCACTGCGATCCGAAATTTTTCAAACCGAAATCAAAAACAAAAATCAAAACTGATTGATTTGGATCGGTTCGGGTTTGGGTTTGGGTTCCACGAATTGGACCCAAAGAACCGACTGAATAGTGAATATATTTTATAAATTAAATATTTAAAAATTATACTTAAAGCAATCAATAATATCTCATATTGCTAAAATGTTTATTCTACTCTACCGCATCCTTTAATCTCTAAATTTTATTTTTAATTATTATAAGCCTTTTTTGAGTTTTCATGTAATTATAAATTTATTCTTTGAAATAAAATGAACTTGTATCATAAAATAATAGAAGTAGAGGAGTTGAATAATCTATTTTTTGGTTTACTATTATGTTGCTTTGTTTTGTTTCTGTTGTTTTTCTTTGTCCGAAACAAATGTAAGAAACTGAACAGCAAGGGAAATCACTTTTCTCCATTGTCTAATTCAATGTTAAAATCATAAAATTCATTAAAGTTGGCGATCGACTTGAATTGTGTACTAGTTGTTTTGTAGCATTTGTTTAGGCAAATTATTATCAAAACAAGATTAGTGTTGTTTTTTTATTTTTAGTGCAGTTTTTAACTAAAATTTTAGCAATATAAAAAAACCGAATGAGACCGAATCGAACCGAAACTGTATAATTTGGAGAGAGTTTGGGTTCCATAGATATGAAAATCGAAACCAAACCGAACTAAAACCGAACTATGAAGTTTGGGGAGGGTTTGGGGTACCCCAATCTCTACCTTGATCGAAACCGAAAACACTCCTACTATTAATGTTTGTATGGTATAATTTTTTTTTAACACAAGAAAAGCCGCTTAATTCATGTATTTTAAAGCCAAAGAATCCAATCTTGGGAATAATTATCCCATAACTCAACATAAAATGATAAAGCATGGACTACCTTATCCTTTCATCTCAGAACAAAAAGAAAAACAAACCAGTAGCAGAGTCATTATTTGACATTAAAGTGGGCAAAAGTATGCTTTGACATATAATTACATGCACTATTCTTTAATATGTTAGCATTTTCAAACGAAGTCAAGATCTTAACTTAAGGCGTTTAAGGACTTTAAATCACGGATTGAGCATTTTTGGGGGGTCAAACGGATGAGTTTTTTCACAAAATTTGGTGGAGATGACCTCCATGATTAGTAGTAGATTATCTCTACCAAATTTCATAAAAAAAATTAACTGAGAGCCTGATTAACTACAAAATTGCAATATATATGTCCAGTTAATGGAGATGTATATTTCAATTTTGTAGTTAACTCACTTCCTGGTTGAATGTTTTTATGAAATTTGGTAGAGATGATTTACTAGTGTTATGAAATTTTGAGTAACAAAATACATCAATTTAAAGTGTTAAAGTAGTAAAATAGAGTGCATTTTGCAGTGTCCATATTAAGAAATTGATGATAATGTAAATTAAGGTGGGCAATATAGAAAATTTTCCATAGAGTAAAGTGGCCAAGAGTCTAAATTACTTACTAAATTTATTTAGTTTTTTAAGCCTATGAATAAATATAAGCACATTGAAAAATTAAGGTGGATAAATATCCACCTTCTCTTGCAGATGGCTTTGCCACTTATATGAACTCCTTATCTTGTGACTGAGATTTATTCCTAATAATCTCAACAATTTTATCAAACACATTAGGAATGGAGCCCCCCCATCTCGTTAACAAGATTAATAATAACCTTCAAGCAATCTTTTTAGAACACCACACAATTCCATCCGTGCAATAAACACTCATTCATTGGGTCAAGAAGCACAATAGCCGTGAAAATAATAATTGAAAGTTTGATTACTTTTATTTTTCATTTTAATACGAGGGGCTGTGAACACCCCAATCCACGACTCTCGTGTGAATCTAGTTTTCATACAAAATAAGCATTATGTATCAAGTTTGGAATCATCAAGTATAAAGAAGACTATTAGGAAAAATCCCAACTTTGGATCCGTTGGGAATCTACCACGACCAATGTTGCGCCGTTAGAAAAATTGAGTTTTTCAAGAGCCAGCCGCACGCTCCCCACCCGCACGGTTGGCTGCCACCCGCACGCCCTAACTACAACCTCCAGCCGCACACCCCCGAACCGTGCAGCTACCCCCTACGGCTACCTCCTTTTTTGAAGTGTTTTTGGCAAAATTTCTCTATAAATAAGACCCTTGGGGTCTCATTTAGGGGCAAGAACACTCAAGTGAGTTTTAGAAAGAGGAAACTCTATTGAGATTGTTAAAGAGTCTTTTAGAGAGAGAAAGTTCTAGAGAGAGAAAGTTAGAGAGAGAAAGAAGCAAGCAAGCAGTCTCCATTCTTCTTCAAGCGCATCAGGTACGTCTTTCTATAACTCTTCTCATTTCAATTATCAATTTAAATATGAGTTTTAATCTTGAAAATTAGATAACTCGCAAAGAAGTTCACTGCTTTCAAAACAAGTCATTTCTAAAGTTTTACAAGAAAACTAAAATCTGTTTTGACACATTTTCAAAATAAAATACAAAAATAGTTCTCAAACAAGTGGAACTACAAGACTCTAATTTCATTCTATGAATGAATACGTAGGCGCTCGCAAAGCTCGAGTCTGATTTCATAAATATTGTTTTAAACTAAACTTATCCGAAAGGACTATTTTGAAAAATGATTCAAATTACTTGCAGGATATCTAAAAATAAAAATTGAATACATGATCAATTTAGATACCGAAAGAGCAAATTGGGTGCCTAACACCTTCCCAATTCGTAACATAATTCCCAAACACTAGCAAAATTAAGTTATCAACAAATCTCTGGTTTCAAACGTATGAAAGGGAGTTCGTTTTTGAATTATCTTTTGTACGATCTTTTGTTTGTTTTCTTGTAAAACAAACTAGCGACTCTACAAAACATTGTTTTCCCTCAAATCCAAAAATAAGAGAGGTATCGGGTCTGAGGAGGTCCCGGATTCTCACAGGGGCAACCCATTGATTAACTCCGAATAGTTTACGAGAATATTCTATTATTTATTCAAAATTAAATCAAGTCCAAAACAAAAAAGTTAAGTCTAATAAAACTATAACAATAACATAAATTATTAGTAATCTAATCAAATAAAATTGACTTCCACTGACTTTGAATGATGATAAAAAAATTCTTTAAACATGGAACTTCAACTCTGTTCTCCACTCAAACTCTCCCCCTCCCTTTTCTCTCCCATCTCCAATTCCACCAAATTTGTAAAACACCGAAAACAAAATACATATACACAAAATGCCTATTTATTTGCTACAAATAATCCTACTTTGTGCACAATTAATGCACAAGCCACTGCAGTAGTCGCGGCTGAAGCATCACTAGCAATGCCCAACTGCGTAGACAGATGCAGCAACATATCAATACCATATCCCTCTGGTGTTGGAGCAATTTGTTCGACCACCAAATCATTCACAATATATAACGTGCAAGACCTCTTTCAAGGCCCCAAAGCCCTTCATTGATGTAGGCATTAACCTCGAAGAACTTGAGATCTCATTACTTAGAGGCTCTATCCGAGTCGAAAATCCTATAGTCACATCAAATTGCAGGAATAGGAGTAATGAATGGCTAATAGTGGACTTGTCATCGACACCGTTCTCTTTTTCTTACTCCTCTCGGTTCACTGCTATAGGCTGCGACAGTCTCGCTTTGATAAACCAGCAAGAAATGGCGATTGGAGGGTTCATGTCGTTTTGTAATAAGACTAATATGGATTTTTCAAGTTGCCAGACCTGAATCCCCCCGTCTGATAAACGCATAATATTGTCTTGTTTAAGCTCTTTCTCGAAGTCGCTTGACGCGTTTATCGCTTTTATTCTGCCTAATTATCCACTTATCTCGAGATTAGTGCCTTAGCGAGTTTTGTATCTAACGTGGCCCAAGTTGGTGTGCATTTTATAGTATTCCATGTGTTTGTAGGATTGGGATACAATGGCATTACATACAGTGATCAAGAGCAAGTTTGGAGGCGTGCAAAGTGCTGAGTGAAGAAATCCCAGACCCAGATCGATAATGGATTGACCATGATCGATCATGGTACAAAGTAAATCTTAACTCCAAAACACTCCATGATCGATCATGGTAATAGCATGATCGATCATGGCTTCGGGCAACTTCCTCATTTCACACCCAAAATGGGCTATTTTAGTGGTTTAAGTTATTTTAGATATTTAGTTAGATATTTTGCAACCTTTTAATATATATTATTTCTCTTAGCTTCTAGGCTAAGATATCATCTTTGTTTTTGGACAAGTTCTAGAGAGAAAGGAGAGCTAAAGCCTTGTAATTTTCTTCTTTCCTCTTGTAAGTTTACTTTGATTTTAAGAAATGAATGATTCTTCTATAATTCTTGCTTCGAGTATTATGGAGTAGTCTTTTACTAAGGTTACGGAGGTGAATCGCGATATAATATATGGTGATTAATGGCTCAATCCATGTTTAAAGTTTGAGAAATATTTGTAAATCCTTTTCTTCCTCATTTCCTCCATTTTTACAAGCTTTCTAGGTATTTTCATTTTAAGTTAAGACTTTATATGCCTAGTATATTTAGTTCTTATTTGTTAATGAACATACAACATATTTATATGGTATTAGAAAGCTTGTAGTCTTTTTCTCCCATTCATGGAGTTTTTGTCCTCTTTATAGAAATTATAAATAGTCCATAAAACTCCATAGATGGATTATAAATTTGTTTAGCTTGTCTTTGATTCATTTATTGATATATTAAGTGCTTCGTACACTTTATATGATCCTTAGACTTTTTATTTTTTATCATAAGTGATAAATGATGAGTTAACAAATTTATCCCATAAACTTCATTATGTTTCATTGTTAGGATTCACTTGCTAATTTTCATTCTTTAAATCATGAGATTTCATACACTTACTTTATGTTAAATCTTTTTATGATAAGTTTGCCATATCTATCTCGGATTAGTTTCATCGGGAATGGGTTGCCTTACTTCACACCCGTAGCTAAGAAGTAGGAATGATAATCTTGTCTTTGGTGGAATGTCGATTGTCTCTTTCTTGATATAGTTTCAATTTGGGAATGAGTCGCCTAGCGTCGCACCCTTTGCTATTGAGAGATACACCAACATTCCCCATATTTCAAGAAACCTTATGTTGAAATCTTAGTATGAGCTAGTGATCACCGTCTCTTAAATCGTGACTAACCTCCACCTACCTTAGTGCTTTCTTATTAATTTTCAAACCAATTTACATTTTCGTTGTCTCACAACAAATCCAACTTACACAAATCTGAAAACCGTTTAATCTGTAATCCATTCCATTCCTTTTTAACTATCCCTGTGGTTCGACACTCGAACTTCCGAGTCTATATTACAACTTGACGCGCCTGCACTTGGGCTATAGTAACGCGCATTAACTTTGTGGCGTCACCGTCCTTTAAGTTCATTAACATGTCTCTGAATAGTATTGATCCCAAAAAAATTCATATGTACTGCGGCGGGTATTGTTCTAACTATCACACAATATGACTACATTAATTAATCCAACAAAATAACTGTTCAGTCACAAAAATTTGTCACTAAAATTATATATTTTTTTGGTCACAAATTACACCAGTGAAAAATATTTCGTCACTACAGGGTCACTAAAAGGTTTTGGTCACAATAATGGTTTTTCGAGGCAAAAGGTTTTAGTCTATAAGACTCTCTACTGCTTCACTAAAATATTGTGCGTGACACATAGGGGTGTTTTCGGTTTCAGTTTTTAAATCTTCCAAACCAAAACCCGAATCAAAATTTTTGTTTGGTAGTCATATAATTTTTTTTAAGATAAATAAATTGTAAGAAAACACTTATTTTGGTCAAAAAAATAATAACTCATACTTATTTGGGATAGAAAAAAATATCACTCTTACATTTATAATAATGTTTCTTGATACCTCAAATAGTCGATTTCTCAAAAGACCTTGAAAATTTTGGGAACATAAAATTTTAGTTCGTGAAATAATATTATTTTCGAGTCATTTATGCAATGATTCAGTTTTTTAATGTCATGCCCCAAACTCGAACCAAAGATATTCAGTTTCATTTATGTTTCTTTATTTCAGATTTGGTTTTTTACGGATCGATTTGGTCATTCAGTTTTCAAGTTTGCTACAACACCCCTAGTGGCACATGCTTAGGAACACCTTAGTGATAATAACATTTTGTTGAAGTGTAGAAATTAACCAGAGATCTAGAAGTTCCACGTCACAATCTTGCTTTAAATTAAATTATCAACATTACAGAATAAATTGTGATTGAACAATTATAAATATATTTAATTTAAAACTGCACACTTGATAAACATAGTAACTTAAGCATCATAGTTTATTTATAATTAACCCCCGTAATGTTTGATAGCTTTTGCACTTTCACCCACGAAATTCATTTTGCGCGCATCATGCCCGTCTTTAAATGTGGTTCCCGTTTTCAATTTAGTCCAAAACCCAACCTACCATTAACTTTTTGGACAATTTTGCCAATGTGTCACTTTAAATTTCAAGTCATGTTAGCTGCCTGTGCCATTTTCCATCCAAAAAACAAACATCATGTTGAATTTTAGACTAAAGTGAAAGAATGATCAAACTTTACAAATAGATGTGGCACGAAATAAATTTCATGGATGAAACTAAAAACTCAGTCAAATTTTATGAAACTAAAATATAAATAACTCTAAATGCCATAACTAACAGTTAAATTGCAAAATTATTACTAATACGAGAAAAAAATATGATTGAATGTAAAACTGCTTAATCTTATAATGCAAGTATGCATTTATGGTGGACCCAGAATGGTTTAGTGGGTTGAGCAATCCCTTGTGGTGCAATATAGGGAAAATGTGCCAATTGTGCTGATTGGGTAAAACATGGGGGACCTTGTGAATCCTTCGAAGAAAATAATGCCTCATCCTTATGTGGCCTTAATCCAACATGTTCCACTATGGGCTTGTGTGTTTGTGAGAGTGGCTTCTTCGGTAACCCATATCTTTCCACTATGGGCTTATATGTTTTATATAGAGTAGCTTATTCACATCGCACTGGTATTTGAAGATAAATTTATTATGACTTTTAGGCCTCGTTTGATTTAGGTATTAAAAAGTGAGATCAAATTATTAATACTATTTTTTTTGTAATATCTTGTTCGGTTCACACAAATGTGTTAAGATTACTAATATCGGGACTAACTTAATGCCACTATTTGTGGTATAATTTAATACCAGGAGATGTGGACCATGTGGTATTTTTTATGCGGGATTAAGAAAAATGAATAATATGTTTTCAAAAATGCCGTTACTAAAATAAAACCCCAACCCTTCTCCTATCTTCCTCTCCCTCTCGGCTCTCTCTCTCTCCTTCCGCCACTCAGCCTCCGACTCCATAGCTCCAGCCGTGGATCAATCGATTCTCGCCGAAGAGGAACGTCTTGTCGTCATCAAACAGGCATTACTTGTATGCAGGTAAAACCAATTCTTCTTTCTATTTCATTCCCGCTAGGATTTTTCCATTTATCTAGATGAATCGGAACTTTTGATCATATTTTAATTCAAATTCAATTGCTTGTCTGTTTTAGGCTTTGATGAATTTCTTTCTTAGACCTAGACGTGTTTGCAACTTCTAGTTTCCTTTGGTATGATTTCGATGTTTTGGAAATTTCTCTGCATTTAATTATTCAATAACTACGGAAATTTCGAAATGCATTGGTGTGTTATGCTGTTCTTCTTTTATTTGTTTAATTTGAAGTCTTCTCTGTCAGCGTATGGCCTGTGAACTGGACTTGATTTGTTCTCTGTTGTGTTGTCCCGATTCTTTTGCAATTTTCGAATTTCGATACGTGGTTAGTATGATTTTGGTGCTAAATTGTCCTTCACACATATTAAGATATAAAAAGAAGTTAAGGGAGAGGTCAAGGGAGAGTGGGTTGGGGTGAAAACAAGCTCAAAGAAGTAGACAATCATGGTCCCTTTTCCTGCTGCGGTAGAACTTTAAACTTCATCACCAAGCTCAAAGAAGTAGACAATCATGGTCCCATCTGCCTGCTGGGGTAGAACTTTAATCTTTGCATTCCTGTTTTTTGTTGTTAATATTTCAGTATTTATCTTTTATAACAAGACAAGTAATTATACTATTTTGAATTGTATTACCTTTTTCGAGTATTTGGTGGTGGAATTTGTAGAATGTAAAGATTAATATTGCACGAGACAAATGAAAAAACATTTTAAAATGAATTCTAGACGCGTGTTTCGATCAAGCTCAATAGTATGAAAAATTGTGTAAGCAATTTGCAAAGGATACATGAAAATTATTGATATAAATCTCAAAATGTTTCAACACGTGTAGTTTATTCAATTAATTATAAGTGGTACATATGGCACATTAACTCTGCCGTGATTTTTCTTATTAAAGTTTTTGGATGATTTAGATTTTATTTAGACTTATAGAATGAGGGAGACAGGGCACAAATAGCAATAATAGTTGTTTAATATGAAATTATTCTCTCCAACATTATTATATATATAAAATATATATGAATTTTTGTTTGTCTACTATTACTATTGTTATTTTTGTCAATTTTATATCAATATTAGTGTCACTATAGTAATAATTATTATTTTTAACTTTGGGGAACCCAGTGTGTTTTGTGTCTCTACTCTCTATATATTTGACTAGTTTTAGTATATTAGTACTTTAGTTTTCATTTTTATGGGCAGATCTATTTCCAAGATGTTTCTTCGCAACCAGAGCTTAAACTTCCAAGTGCATCTTCCTCTCCAATTATTTATCCGCATTCTTCACCTGATGGTACTATGCTTGCTTAAGTGAAAGATTCCAAACTGCACGTACGTACTAGAACTTCTCGAAAATTCTGTTTCTCATTTTTTTCTCTCTATCCGTGTGTATATATTTCTTTCTCACGTACCCATAATTTTGAAAAGAGAATCATTTTTCTTGAAAATAATTAAACACATTAAAAGTATATATTTCTTCCATCTCTCTTCAACCAAAATTCAAAAAGATTTTTTCGGTAATATATGTTTAGTTATTGAATTTGTTCGGTAATTTTAATTGACAATAAGATTTGATATTATGTTATTAGATGGAAAATATCACCGGAAATGAGATAGATTGTATAGAAGAGGAGACCGAGGCTTTTACCGTAGTGATGCCATGGGTGCTTATGATGTTGATGCCGATGGACTTAATGATGGTTCATCCACGAGTAGAAATAACAATTGCCCTCATGAGTCAAAGAAAAAGCCTAAGATATCTGACGTCCTTATGAGTGTATTGTCAAACTTTGGTGATAAGATTGTGAGCTCTTTTGAGATGTCAGCTAGCAAGTTGGAAATGCTTGGAAATAGGATGGGTTATCAACAAGATCTCTCAGCTAGAAGAAGCGCGATTAATGAAGCACTTAAGAAAATTCCAATCACAGCTGAACAAAGGGTCAGAGCTGGTATGGCAATTACCTAAGAAGCACAAAAAAGTTGATTATTTTTTCAGCCTTACTTCAGATGAGGAGAAAATGATAATGGTGCAGAATTTGTGTCCTTAAATTTACTCAATTTGTAGTGAAAACTTATAACTATGTTTAAGTTTATTTTGGTTTTAACTTTTGCTACATTATGTGGGGTACAATGAAGACAAATGTCGATGTGATAAGTGGTTTTTGCATTTACTTAACTATGTTATAACTATTTTTGAGTTGAATCAAGTTTTTTGCGAAGTAGCAATTATATTATTATATTTTTTTAAAGAATGAAAGTTTTGTACAAGTCATTAATTTAGGCGTATAAAGATCAAAAATTAAAGCCAAATGTAAATCAATCAATTAAAAGAGTTTTCTCATAAGTTGTGATTTTAACTAGTTATAAATAAAGAAAAATTATATTCAAATGTAAATCAATAAATTATAATATCATTATATAACTAGTTTTCTCATAAGCTGTGATAATAATAATAATAATAATAATAATAATAATAATAATAATAATAATAAATGAAATCAATTTTTTTTGTTATTCTAAAACTAATCCCGTATGCGCGTTACAGAACATAACATGGTATTAATATTAACATGGGATATTCCAGTATTAAATTAATACCAGGATTAATAGTCAAGTACTATTAATACTAATATTATTAATCCCACTGACCCTAATACCTGAATCAAACGAGGCCTTAATTTTTAATCCTTAATATTGTACTTTGTGTGCGTTTGCCTTTTCACACTGGTTCAATGTTGTGCCCTACTTTACCTTTTTAAAGTTACTCTGGTTTAGAAATTAGTGTTTTCACAGGTAGTCTGAAAGTTCATAAAATCTAAAGTTTGTGATGCGTGGAGTGTTTGAGCGTGTGAGTTTTTTAAGTGTAAGCTTTAAGGACCCTACCTAAGCTTGGAGGTCCCAATTGTAGTCTGTTCATTTGCAAATGCGGCATAATTTTTATGATGTAATACTACATATTAAAGTTGCAAAAGGAGCATTATTTTCCCGATGTAATAATAAAGAAAAAATAAGTTTGTACTTGTTGGCTAACATGTTTGGGTGACATGCATGCAGATATTGATGAATATGCAAAGCCAAGAAATAATTCATGCAGTAATATATGTGTGAATACAGTAGGGGGTTATAAATGTTCTTGCCCCTCTGGATAAGAGTTTTACCCTCCATATAATTGTTATAAAAGGGACACTCTCAAGATGGCTTTAATAGGTATATAACACATCTCTCTCTCTCTCTCTCTCTCTCTCTCTCTCTCTCTCTCTCTCTCTCTCTCTCTCTCTCTCTCTCTCTCATACTTCAATTGTGCTTATCAAGCTCGTAACATTTCTGGTGAAACAATTGCTTAGTTTTTCTTAATTCCATAACACACATAATTAATTTCAAATCATGGTTATGACGAGAGATTTATGGATCTTCAATTAATTTAACTTTCGGTATGGATCTCCAACATATTGTAATTATCTATCAAACGGCTAGATTGATGAATTAAATGAATTTGAGAAAAAGTTAATAATAGGTAAAAGTTATTTGTTTTACACGAAGTGAAATTAAGTTGACGAAGCTTAACTATTGCAGGGACTAGCATTAGTGTTGCAGGGTTTCTTTTAATAGTTGGTACATGGAGGTTGTACAAAATAATGAAAAGAAGAAAGAAAACAAATCTCAAGAAAATATTCTTCAAGAGAAATGGTAGTTTGCTTTTGGAACAACAATTATCATCCGGAGAAGAAGGTAACGTTGATAAAACAAAAAATTTCACGTCGAACGAGTTGGAAAAGGCCACCGACCAGTATAATTAAAATATCCAAAATTAAAGATGAATGCCAACTCAAACATTTTATTAACGAGGTTGCTATTTTATCTCAAATTAACCATAGAAATGTGGTTAAACTACGTGGATGTTGTTTGGAAATAGAAGTTCCTATGCTGGTACATGAATTCATCCCTAATGCAACCCTTTTCCAATACATTCATAATGAAAATCCAGAGTTCCCACTTTTTTGGGATGTACGTTTACGAATTGCTACTGAAATTGCAGGAGCTCTAACATACCTACACTTAGCAGCTTCGGTACCAATTTATCATCGAGATGTCAAGTCCACAAACATACTTTTGGATGAAAACTTTCGAGCAAAACTGGCAGACTTTGGGACCTCAAGATCAATCGCTATTGACCAAACTCATTTAACAACAAAAGTACTAGGAACATTTGGTTACCTAGATCCAGAGTACTTCCAATCAAGCCAGTTTATAGAGAAAAGCGATGTTTACAGCTTCGGAGTAGTTCTTGTTGAGCTCATAATTGGAGAAAAGGCAGTCTCATCAACTCGTGAGGAAGGAAGAAGCTTAGCATTGCATTTCAAATTGGTGATAAAGGAGAACCGCTTGAATGATATTCTTGAGGCCAGAGTTGCGAGAGAGGGAGACGAAGAAGAGATCAAAAGATTCGCTAATCTTGCAAAACGATTCTTGAACTCAAACGGAAAGAAAAAACCTACGATGAGAGAAGTGGCAATGGAACTAGAAGGGACTAGGACATCGAATAGAGGACAAGTTCAAGAACAGCATGAAGTTGAGGTTGAAGATGTGATTGAACTAGAGGGACCTTGGGATACAGGATCAACTTTAATAGGGTCTTTTGCCGGTAACAACGTTTCGGCCTCATAAGATGTCCCACCTCTATAACTTATGAAATTATATATAGCATTATTGTGTGTTTCTATATAGGATGGGTTGTAAGTTTGGTTATGTAACCTGATGCTTATAGGCATGATTTTGGGCGTTAGATTGGAAATTTAAGTAGTTCTCCAGCTTGTTTTGTGTTCTACTTTGAAAATAATTTGTGTCAAATTATATATAACTGTACTATGTGGTCTGTATACTACCTTCTATCTTGTTTGAGTACTAGGTGTAGTAAGTTTGACCATGCAACCTTGTGCATGTGGGTGAGATTTTGCAAGTTAGATTGGAAATTTTTGAAATTCTCCAACTAGTTTTGTGTAGTGAGTGAGACTATACGTTTTTATACTAGTTACCAATATCTTCTAGGTGAATTCACGTGTTAAGCGGAAATTACACATAGTGGCTTTATCTTCATTCTTGTAATGCAACCAATCAACTTTCGCCATTTAACATACTAGGGTATACCCGTGCCGTCCGGCACGATAAAAAGAATAAAAAATAATAATTAGATAAAATATAATTACGTGAAAAATGTGAGGATCGAAGATGTGTATGATTGTATATTACTTAGGAATGAAAACAGATAATTAAGGTATCGCAAAAACGAAACATATCTAACTAAAAATATAACCATCCTCACTTGAGATGTGTTTTACTTGTCCAATTAGACCTGAAATCGCATCGACCGTTTTATAATGTAATGATGTTATGAGTGTATTTAAAAGAGAAAAAAATATTATATTCGAGGCAGATCGAATTATAATATAAAAAATTATCGCCCTAAAATTGAGGTAAGTTGGACACTAATATTATTAGTATATTTAAAAGAAAAAATATTATATTTGAGGTAAGTTGGACACTAATATAAAAAATTTTCATCCCGTATTCGAGGTAGGTTGGACACTTACTTTAAAGTTATAGCATTTGAAAATAATTTAAAATTTGATGAGAGAGAAATATATATTTTCAATAACTAATGAGTTAGAAATAGTTTAAGTATACTATTATATTTGTAATATTTTATAAGTTTTATATGCATAATTTTGTTTTCAATAACTAATGAGTTAGAAATAGTTCAATAACTTTTTCTTGAATTTTTTTATACATAATTTAATAATCACAATGTATCTTGTTTTTTAGGTGTTGATGAACATATTTCAAATATATAAATTTTATTAAAGTTGAATTTGTAAATTTAAAGTTATGGCATTTAAAAGTTTTTTAAAAATTTGATGAGAGAGAAATGTTGTAGAAAAGTAGAGAGATGTAAGAGTTATATTTGTGTATATGTTTAGTATGTGAGTAAATGTTAAGTTGATTTGACATCTTGTTGTGAGATATAAAAATTATCCAATGGTCTAAAAGTGTTAACACCATTACAAATTAATATGAGACTTTGGATTGATTTATTATTTTATTGCAAAAAATCCTTGTTTTATAATATAGATTTTTTATACATAATTTAATAATCACAATGGATCTTGTTTTGTAGGTGTTGATGAACATATTTCAAATATATAAATTTTATTAAAGTTGAATTTGTAAATTTAAAGTTATGGCATTTAAAAGTTTTTTAAAAATTTGATGGGAGAGGTAGAAAAGTAGAGAGATGTAAGAGTTATATTTGTGTATATGTTTAGTGTGTGAGTAAATGTTAAATTGATTTAACATCTTGTTGTGAGGTATAAAAATGATCCAATAGTCTAAAAGTGTTAACACCATTACAAATTAATATAAGACGTTGGATTGATTTATTATTTTATTGCAAAAAATCCTTGTTTTATAATATAGATTCATTAGTGTAATAGTTGTATTGTACAAGTTCTTACGAATCTGGATACAGAGATATAACATGCAATACAACAACGAAGAAAATGCAAATATTTGGGATTGCAAGGTCTAAAATACATGCGTTAAAAAACTAATAACATACCACTATAAAATCAGTATTAAATTGGATTCAAATGAACTTACATTTATTTATATTTTTTTGGAAAACCATGTGATAGTTGTATCTAAATCCCACCTATTCTAATCCGAATAGTAGTCTACAAGGAATGAGCAATGACATTAGAAATGTAAACACTTTGACACGAATCATGACTAATGACAAAACATGAAACCACATGCACACCAAATATAAATTTTAGTAGTTGATTACATTGCCTAGCTCCACAAAAGATGATTGCATCCATTGATAGGAGTATGATCCAATGTATATATAACGAAAATATCTCGCATGAAAGAAAGGAAAAATCATTTCATCATAGAATGATGGAGTAGCTATGTATGAATAGTTTTTGAAATCAAAGGAAAGCATTGACGAGCATTTCCGTGTTTACCATCTAAACAACTTGCAATAATGACAAAGGGAGGCTCATGACTTTTGCCAAGATCCTTCTCTAACAGATATCATTCCTAAATGAAAGTTGTTCGTGGAGTAGGATTCCTAGGCATTTTCCGTTACAAAATTTTGTTGGTATATGTTCTAATAAGGTAACAATTCGAAATTCAATTCCTGCAAATCCATTTTTGATATAAACATTATCTATAAATATACTGTTTCAAACATTAAATTCAAACCAAATCACATGTGGCAATTATAAACAGAGCACATAGTGCTACCGGGTTCACCTGTTTAACACGAAATGATAATTGGTTGGTTATGGGTTCACCCTTAACAAATTTTAGTGACCTAATAGACCCATTAAATTTTTTTATCTTTTAATACAACTAAAATTTATTGAATCTTTTTAGGGTTTGCACCTATTTTTATATTTATGAATATGTATTACTACTTTTGATTTTTGAAGGCATTTTAGTTATTTTTTATTTTATTTCTAGTGAATATTTTTCTAGACTTTTTCTTTTAATTTTTTTGGCTATAAAATATATTTACTTAATGGGTACTATTGGCTCGTGCTGTATCACCCGATAACTAATCAAGTCGTATACAATTCAGAAAACATCAATCACCAGGTAGCTCATTAGGTCATGTTTGGGTGGAGGCCAGCAAAAATGACATGCATTCATTCAGACTCGATACGAAACCGACAAGAACCAACCCATTTAGAGTTCTAGCTGAAGCCCTTGACTTACTCCTGCAATTAAGGTAGCGTTTACACATATATCTCAAATATTATTAATCCAAACATCATTAGTTCATATTTTAAATTATCTGGTGCATGCCTAGTATCACAAAATGTCTGGTACTTGGTAGTACAAAATGTCTTTGTTACAATTTTAAAAATTCGAACTACAAAATGCCGTTGTTATGTAGAGTTATTTAATAACATACCATGTCACAAAATAATATAAAATGTCTATGTTGTAATTCAGGAATATTAATTTCAAAATGTCTTTTGCATGTTGATATATCCCATATTAAACTGTGTGACCAACCATTGACAAGCAAACAATATGTAATACAAAAATGTCTACCTTGCAAAGCACGTATGTGGCTTATCAAAAAAATGTCTGTGCTAGTTACATTGAAGGTAATAAATAATGTTTGATGAAGAATAGTTAAATGAAATAGAATACATAGGAAACGAAAAAAAATTGGGGGGAAAAAAAACACGATATGATATAAGAAATAATACCATCCGTATATTATAGGGTCAAAAATCAGGTACATATTTGTTGAAAAGACCCTTATATAAACTATGCAATACAATAACATACTAACTCAATATAATAAAGCAAATGTGCTGTAATTAAAGATATAACAGACACAAGGATACATCAATTAAACATGAACAAAAGTAATTTTCTTTTCCTTTTCTTTTATTGATTTTTAGGGGCGCTGCCCTTTCTTTCGTTAAATTTTTTTTACTTATTTCATGAATTATCTAATTTGAGCATTTGGTTGCAAAAATGAAATAATATATAAAATCATAAACTGATATTAATACTTAAGATATTAAGTACGAAAACATTAATTGGACTTTCATAACTTAAAACTACCATACAAGTTCATGTTGAAAAAATCACACCACAAATTTTATTTTTTTGTTGAAATGAAATAATTTACAATTCGTTAATTTATAATGAAATAATTATATATGAGATAATTTACACATCCTAGGAAATGATCAGAAGTCGTTTCGGTGGCGAAACAAATTAATTTTCGCAGCCCAGCGAGAATAAAAAACAATCTGACCAAATCACAATCTGATGCTTTCAAACCCTAGTCTCCTCATATGGATCCTCTACATGATCCACAAAGGTGAAATCCCTTTATTCTTATAGGGTTTTAGCAAAAGTTTTTTTTGTTCGATCTATACGCAATATCAAACGATCCTGTATTTATGTCTCCATCAATTGATATCAGAGGGATTGGTTTTCTTTGATACTGCGTACGGATTGAACTAGCCATGTTGTCTAGTTAAATCTATTTATGCATGTTATTGTTGGATAGAACGTAGAACTCGCTAACCCTTGTTTTGCAGTGTTCTTGTCTCGCTATTATGGTCACATAATTATGTTTTATGTGATTGGATCCCACGATTTTTTTTTATTCGTGGTTAATTTTAATGTGCATGATGATTTGGGTTTTATTCATGGTTGTAAATTAAATTTAGATCAGATTTGTGAACTCCTTAATAGGAGGCATAGGATCTATGTAATTTTATTTACAGTTTAGATATAATAGTTTATGTGTGAACTCCTTAAATGGAGGCATAGGACCTTTGTATCTAAGATTGCAGTTTCTTTAACGAAGAATGTTGAAGAAGGCGTTTCCACCAAGGTTGATTCCCGACATAGTCAGTGAAGTGGCGACGTAGGTCGTGACAGGTTTTTCAACAGACTAGGGATGATGAAACTTGGACCATAATAGCAGGGATTTAATTATTCTTATTATTGAATGGTTTAATGCTTTATGTGATTGTGTGTTGGTCATATGTGTTAATTATTAGGCTTCCTTATAATTTTGGACAACATGGATACATGACCATACCTAGATCACCTTTTATTTTATATTTAGTTCTTGTCAAATTAAAAAAAGGGTATATAAATATAAATTTTGCGTAATTGAAAAATTTAAGTTTTTTTTTTAAAAAAACTTATATCATTCTCCAGTCGTTGCCGGATTCATTTAAGGGATTCCGACTAAATTACAACATGAACAAGTTTAAATATTCGTTGTCGGAACTTCTTAAAGAACTCCAAGCAGCTGAGGGACTCATTGGTAAGTCAGCTAGTGCTCTGGTGGCTGAGAAAGCTTCTACTTCTAAGCCTAAAAGAAAGAAAAAGAAAAAGAAGAATAACGCACAAGCTGCAGTCCCACAAGGAGCAGCACGTGCAGCAGTCGCTGGACCTCAAGGAGGAGTGAAAAAGCCTGTAGGCAAATGTTTTCACTGTAAGCAGAAAGGGCACTGGAAGAAGGATTGTCCCTGTTTCCTAAACCGCCAGAACATTGGAGGTAAATTTCATTTATTAGTTGTTGAAACTTGTTTAGCGGTCCGATCTACCAGTACCTGGTGTGTAGATTCGGGAGCCACTAATCATGTCTGCAATACTTTGCAGGAGTTCCAGGAAACCAGGCAACTTAGGAATGGAGAAATTTATCTGCACATGGGTAATGCTACGAAGGTGGCAGCAGTTGCAGTAGGAGATGTTTATCTTCAGTTTAGTCAGGATAGGATTTTAGTAATTAAGGATTGTCTATATGTACCTTCCATTAGAAGGAATTTAATTTCTGTTTCTAGATTGGTTGAGGACAAATATTTTGTTCATTTTAATGATAAATCAGTTATTATTAGAAAAAATAAACAGTTTATTTGTTCTGGTACATTAGTGAATGATCTTTATATAATAAATCCTGACTTGTCTACATTGCAACTATATGAATTGAATAACACTAATAGTTTACCAATTAAGAGAAAGGAACCTTCAAAGATGAATCAAACATATTAATCTAAAAAGAATTCAAAGACTGGTCGAAAATGGGCCATTAGGTTCATTGGAAGTGGAGGCACTTCCAGTCTGTGAATTCTGTTTAGAAGGTAAAATGACTAAGAGACCATTCTCGGTAAAAGGCTATAGGGCTAAAGAACAGTTAGAACTGGTTCATTCTGATTTGTGTGGTCCCATAACTGTCCAGGCTAGAGGTGGCTTTGAGTATTTCATCACATTCACTGATGATTACTCAAGGTATGGATACATTTACTTAATGCGACGAAAGTCTGAAGCCTTTGAGAAATTCAAAGTATTCAAGGCAGAAACGGATAAACGTCATCGAAACGACCTTTGATTGTCCTGATGTTACGCGTGATGAAAGTAACTTTGCGTTCCGAACCACATATCCAAAAATCAGCCCGATCCAACGGTGGGATCAAAAGTTACGATTGATTTACGACTGCTGTGCCGAAAAACCTAAAGATCTTCTATCGTATTCCTTTCGCCATCAAATCTTGCACCAAGTGTGGGCTTTGGTATCACCAAGATTTTCTCCTCTCTCAATAGAACAAATCCTAACTCATAAGAATTATTATTATCATGAGAGGAGACTAGGTCGGCGTATATATAAGGCTACGATAGGGACCTTAAGGAGAAATAAGTGTTTGGGCTTCCTATGGAAAGTTGGAATCCTAATTCCACTATGAATTAGTTCCTTCCATAAATTATAATTCACACCACTAAAGAATTATAATTGCACTCCCGTCCTTATCTCAAAATTATATTTCGAGCTCCTTATTATTAAATACTTATTATTCTCCCCACGTTCAGATTATAGATAACCGTCACTTAAATTAAATTACTGAAAATTATATTTAAATGACTTCTTAATCCTTGAGCTTACCACTTAACTTATTTGACATGTCGGATTAACATAATCCACCTGCAGGGTTTGACATGATCAAAACTTATAAGCTTCTCAAGGGGCTATCATCAATCCCTATACCGGGACGTGGATTCTGTCAATAATTAATATTCATCATATATATAGTATCGTCATCCAATTCACGAAGATTATTGATCCATAAATGAATCTCACTTTTAATGAGTCAAAACAACAAACACTACATATATATGTCTATTAATTATTTCAAGATTAAGAGCATAAGTAATCATAATAACCATGGGATTTTAAATTATTTTATATAGTCAGTATAAAAACAATTAACCCAAACTGGTCCTATTCAATACACACAAAGTGTACTAGCACAACGAGTTAAAACTATACCTTTTCCTGTAGTTAAGATAAACTACTAAAACTTGTGCTACAATCCTACCGATAGGTGTCCAATTCCATCTAAGATTATGAACCATTAAACTTATATTCCACAAGAACCGATGATAAGATCTTCTGTGTGTAAGCTATACTCTACACACCAAATCATCTACTATATGGAATAAAAGACACACATGCACAATATTTATATAATGCAACCATTGCCCATACAGATTCTCATTAAAAAAGCAAAACCAAGTTTATAACATATCCAAACCAACAAGAAAATTATGGCTTTTAGTATATCACTCTAACAATCTCCCACTTAGACTCAAAGCCATGCAGCTATGCATCTCACTCCCATTCCCTCAACGTGAACACTCTATGTGTTTTCCCTTCTAATGAATCCTTAGCTCTTTCGAGTTCGCAACTGTTTCACTATTATCAAAATAAAGTGAAATAGCTTATAACATTGAAGATGCCACATCTAGATTCATATGGAAGTTCCTGAGCCAAACCCCTGCCTTAGCTGCTTTTAAAGCAGCCACATATTCAGCTTTCATGGTGGAGTCAACAATGCCTGACTACTTGTTACTCCTCCAACCAATGACTCCACCTCTTAGAGTAAACACATAACCTAAAGTTGACTTTCTGAAATTTTAACTTCTGACTAAAAATCCTTATCTGTGTATCCAACAGGTACTAGACTGTTTGCCTGGTAAACCAACATAAAAACTTGAGTCCTGTTAATGTACTTAAGTATATGTTTCACCACAATCCAGTGTTCTTTCCTTGGATTAGACTGATATTTGCTAACCATATCAATGGTAAAGCAAATATCTGGTCTAGTACACAATTTAGCATACATGAGGCTTCCCACTGCCGAAGCATAAGGAACTCCCCTTATCCTCTCTATCTTATCATGTGTCTTATGACATTGATCTTGGATAGAATGATTCCATACCTAAAAAGGGAGAAACCCTTTCTTGGAATCTTGTATACTAACTCTGGCAATAATTTTATCGACGTAAGTACTTTGGATAAGCCTAACATCCTATTTTTCCAATCTCGCGTAAGCTTAATACTAAGGATGTGACTGGCTTCTCCTAAGCCCTTCATATCGAACTGACTTGTTAACCATACCCTCACAGAAGATAATATTCACGTATCGCTTCCAATAAGTAAGATATTATCCACATACAATACCTAAAATACCACCGCACTTCGGCTGAGCCTTTTGTACATACAAGACTCATCTGAACATTGATCAAAACCAAAAGATTTGATTTCATGGTCAAAACAGATGTTTCAAGATCTAGACACTTGCTTAAGCTCATAAATGGGCTTCTTCAGCTTGCACAACATGTGCTCTTGGCCCTTTGCTATGGATCCTTCTGGTTGCATCATAGATGCTTTTATCAAGACTTCCATTAAGGAAATCTGTCTTGACATCCGCTTGCCAAATCTCGTAATTAAGATGAGCCGCAATGGATAAGAGAATCTGAATAGACTTTGGCATGGCTACCGGCAAAAAGGTTTCATCATAATCGATCCCCTTCTTTCTGAGTGATCCCTTTTAGCAACAAGCCTTTATTTAAGCCCGTCTAATCCTCTCTATCTCTTATATACCCACTTGCATTCGATAGGTTTTATCCCTTCGGGTGGTTTTATAAGATCCCAGACTTTGTTAGAGTACATGGAGTCTATTTCAGATTTCATAACCCTTTGCCATTTTCTGTATCTTTATCGTGAAGTACTTCATTGTAGTTAAATATGGTTCGTTTCTTATTCATCAGGGACCTTGTCATAAGACTCTCCCAAGAACATAAAACGACCAGGTTAACGAACAACCCTCCCACTACGATGAGGCAATACTTGTGTTTGTGTACATTGTGCAAATATTGAACATACTAACTCACTATCCACACGTTGTGCTGGTTCAAGAACCTATGTATTAGTAATTTGTTCAAGATGTGCACAAGTATCGGCAATCCTCCCACTACGACTAGGTAATGGAATGTCGATATCTATTTACTTTGGTATTTCCTTTTGTACTAAAGGTATAGACGAATTGTGCCCTGTTTTTCTCTCCTCTTATTTCCACTACAACAACATTACTTCTGGGCTTATGGTCTATGATATAATCCTCTTCTAAGAATCTGACATTGATAACAATAACCTTAAATTCTCGAGGATTATAAAATAAACCACCATTGATTCATTTTGGATACGTAACAAAGAAATACACTTCTATTCTTGATTCCAACAAATCTACATTACCTTTTAGCACATGTGCTGGACTACCCCATACCCGAATATGCCGCAGACTAGGCTTACGCCCAGTTCGCAATTCTATGGGTATAGTAGGTACTGATTTTGATGGTACCAAGTTCAGAATATATACAGCTATTTCTAAAGCATATCCCCAAAAAGAATCAGGTAGGTCTGAATAACTCGTCATAGATCTTACCATTTCTATAAGAGTCTTATTCCTTCTTTTTGCTACACCATCATGCTGTGGCATCCTCGGTGCAGACAACTGGAATGCAATCCCATTCTCTAATAAGTATTCCTTGAACTATCCCAAGAGGTATTCACCACCACGATCTGATCGTAGTGACTTGGTACATTTTCCTAGATGCTTCTCAGTTTCTGTCTTGAATTCTTTGAATTCAGACTTACGTCGCATTAAGTAAATGTATCTATACTTTAAATAATCATCTACAAAAGTGATGAATACTCAAAGCCTCCTCTAGTTTGGACATTCATGTGACCATACAAATAAGAGTGAACCAGTTTTAACTATTCATTAGCGCTATAGCCTTTTGCCGAGAATAATCTCTTCGTCATTTTACTTTCTAAACAGGATTCACAAACTGGAAGTGCCACCACTTCCAATGAACCTAATGGCCCATTTTCGACCAGTTTTTGAATTCTTTTTAGATTAATATGACCAAGGCGTAAATGCCAAAAATATATTTGGTTCATTTTGAAGGTTCCTTTCTCTTAATTGGTAAACTATTAATGTTATTCAATACACTCAGTTGTAGTACTGACAAGTTAGGATTTAATAATGTAAAGATCAATCACTAATGTACCAGAACAAACAAGCTATTTAATTTTTTCTAACGATAACTGATTTATCATTAAAATAAATAAAATATTTGTCCTCAACCAATCTAGAAATAGAAATCAAATTCCTTCTAATGGAAGATACATATAGACATTACTTAATCATTAATATCATATTCTGACTAAACTGAAGATAAATATCTTCTACTACAACTGTTGTCACATTCGTAGCTGCCCATATGTAACTTTTCTCTATTTTTAAGTTGTCTGATTTCCTGGAACCCCTGCAAAGTATTGCAGACATGATTAGTGGCTCCCGAATCTACACACCAGGTACTGATAGATCGGACCACTAAACAAGATACACCAACAAATAGATGAAATTTACATATGTTGTTATAACGGTTTAGGAAACAGGGACAATCTTTCTTCAAATGCACTTTCTACTGACAGTGAAAACATTGGCCCATAAGCTTTTTCACTCCTCCTAGAGGTTCAGCGACTGCTGCACGCACTGCTCCTTGTGGGACTGCAGCTTATGCATTCTTCTTCTTCGTTTCTTGCTTTTGGGCATAGAAGTTGAAGCTTTCCCAGCCACTAGAGTACTAGCCAACTTACCAAGGAGTTCTTTCAGTAATAGTCGTGTTCATGAGGCATTTCGTCGAACCTACCTTGCGACATGATCCTGATCCTCAAAAATATCTTTGAAGTTCAGTATTATGTCGTAGGCGGTGGCAAAAGACTAATGCTAATGTTGTAGCACATTTGACAAAAATGCCAGAATGTAAAACCACGCCATCTCATCAGCCTTTTTCCACCTCCGGCAAGCCTGGGTTTCCTCATCGGTCTCCCCTTTACCAGGTTTTGCTGGACAAGACTCAATGAGCACAAACTTGTACTCTTTAACAGTAAGCAC
The DNA here is from genome assembly GCA_021464415.1 of Lonicera japonica. Classification (NCBI taxonomy): domain Eukaryota; kingdom Viridiplantae; phylum Streptophyta; class Magnoliopsida; order Dipsacales; family Caprifoliaceae; genus Lonicera; species Lonicera japonica. The sequence continues at coordinate 29,130,786 of CM038463.1, read as the reverse complement.
AATGTTCAAGTTCCCTTTTTAGTCAATATAATTAGGTCCAATCAATTTGTTTTAGTTGAGAATGATTAAAAGTGGATCGAAAGAGTTTGCCATTTTAAAACTTGAGAATCACATACAAATTATGATGGACAATAATAACTTTGAACACATATTTTAAATATGGTACCCTCTGCCATTTCAAAAAGCGTTCGCCAGCAGCCCAAGACTTTGAACAATATGCCCCGTTAGTGAGGTCGTCTATTTGTTCATTATTTCTTAGACATATGTAAACCTATTAAATTTTACTATCTAGACAATCCTTTATCCTCAAGCAATACATACTATCTAGACAATCTTTTATTCTCAAGAATAATATACTATCTAGAAAATCTTTTATTGTCAAGTTAATTTTAAATAGCCGACTTCCTTTGGTCATGCAAATAAAAGTAGAGACTCAGTTGGAGAGCATACTATTATTTATATCTAAGTATATACCATCATTTAATTTAGTCCAATGATTCTACAATTTATTCTTTCCGATATGGAGGTGAGCACTAAAACCCATACGAAAAATAAATCACATCATTTAAAATTATCAGTCAATGAAATTTGTACAATGATTCCTCAATCTATTCTTTTCGATATGGAGGTGAGTACTATAACACACACGAAGAATAAATTACATCATCTACAAACCAATGATAGAGACCGTGGGATTTTTATGTGAAAAAATCCCTCACCCACTTAGTATTTTAAAACATTATTTTCTGAGGGTTAAGAAACTTTTATATTAAATTCTAGTCAACTAAAATACAAGGGTATGAAATATAAAAGACATGTGTAATAAAATTATTTTGCTGCTTTTTTTTTAAAAAAAAAACTTATATTTTTCAATTACGCAAAATTTATATTTATATACCCTTTTTTAATTTGACAAGAACTAAACATAAAATAAAAGGTGATCTAGGTATGGTCATGTATCCATGTTGTCCAAAATTATAAGGAAACCTAATAATTAAACACATATGACCAACACACAATCACACAAGCATTAAACCATTCAATAATTAAATTCCTGTTATTATGGTCCAGCTTCATCATCCCTAGTCTGTTGAAAAACCTGTCACGACCTACGTCGCCACTTCACTGACTATGTCGGGAATCAACCTTGGTGGAAACGCCTTCTTCAACGTTCTTCGTTAAAGAAACTGCAATCTTAGATACAAAGGTCCTATGCCTCCATTTAAGGAGTTCACACATAAACTATTATATCTAAACTGTAAATAAAATTACATAGATCCTATGCCTCCTTTTAAGGAGTTCACAAATCTGATCTAAATTTAATTTACAATCATGAATAAAACCCAAATCATCATGCACATTAAAATTAACCACGAATAAAAAAAACCTGGGATCCAATCACATAAAACATAATTATGTGACCATAATAGCGGGACAAGAACACTGCAAAACAAGGGTTAGCGAGTTCTACGTTCTATCCAACAACAACATGCATAAATAGATTTAACTGGACAACATGGCTAGTTCAATCCGTACGCAGTATCAAAGAAAAACCAATCCCTCTGATACCAATTGATGGAGACATAAATACAGGATCGTTTGATATTGCGTATAGATTGAACAAAAATCGATTGTTTACTCTAAGAAAATGGTAGGATTGTAGCACAAGTTTTAGTAGTTTATCTTAACTACAGAAAACGGTATAGTTTTAACTCGTTGTGCTAGTACACTTTGTGTGTATTGAATAGGACCAGTTTAGGTTAATTATTTTTATACTGACTATATAAAACAATTTAAATCCCATGGTTATTATGATTACTTATGCTCTTAATCTTGAAATAATTAATAGACATATATATGTAGTGTTTGTTGTTTTGACTCATTAAGAGTGAGATTCATTTATGGATCAATAATCTTCGTGAATTGGATGATGACATTATATGTATGATGAATATTAATTATTGACGGAATCCACGTCCCGGTATAGGGATTAATGATAGCCCCTTGAGAAGCTTATAAGTTTTGATCATGTCAAACCCTGCAGGTGGATTATGTTAATCCGACATATCAAATAAGTTAAGTGGTAGGCTTAAAGATTAAGAAGTCATTTAAATATAATTGTCAGTAATTTAATTTAAATGACGGTTATCTGTAATCTTAACGTGGGGAGAATAATAAGTATTTAATAACAAGGAGCTCGAAATTAATTTTGAGATAAGGACGGGAGTGCAATTATAATTCTTTAGTGGTGTGAATTATAATTTGTGGAAGGAACTAATTCATAGTAGAATTAGGATTCCAACTTTCCATAGGAAGCCCAAACTTATTTCTCTTTAAGGTCCCTATCGTAGCCTTATATATACGCCGGCCTTGTCTTTTCTCATGATAATAATAATTCTCAAAAGTTAGGGTTTGTTCTATTGAGAGAGGATAAAATCTTGGTGATACCGTAGCCCACACTCGGTACAAGATTTGATGGCGGAAGGAATACGATAGAAGATCTTTAGGTTTTTCGGCACAGCAGTCGTAAATTAATCGTAACTTTTGATCGCACCGTTGGATCGGGCTGAATTTTGGATATGTGGTTCGGAACGCAAAGTTACTTTAATTGCGCAAAAAATCAGGACGATCAGAAGTCGTTTCGGTGGTGAAACAAATTAATTTTCGCAGCCCCGCGAGAATTAAAAAAAAATCTGACCAAATTGCAATCTGATGTTTTCAAACCCTAGACTCCTCATATGGATCCTCTACATGATCCACAAAGGTGAAATCCCTTTATTCTTATAGGGTTTTAGCAAAAGATTTTTTGTTCAATCTATACGCAATATCAAACGATCCTGTATTTATGTCTCCATCAATTAAAAACAATTAACCCAAATTGTTCCTATTCAATACACACAAAGTGTACTAGCACAACGAGTTAAAACTATACCGTTTTCTGTAATTAAGATAAACTACTAAAACTTGTGCTACAATCCTACCGATGGGTGTCCAATTCCATCTAAGACTGTGAACCATTAAACTTATTTTCCACAAGAACCGATGATAAGATCTTCTGTGTGTAAGCTATACTCTACACACCAAATCATCTACTATATAAAATAAAAGACACACATGCACAATATTTAAATAAATAATATAATGCAACCATTGCCCATACAGATTCTTATTAAAATAGCAAAACCAAGTTTATAACATATCCAAACCAACAAGAAAATTATGGCTTTTAGTATATCACTCTAACAATGATTGATGGAAACTAAGTTCCAGGATCGTTTAATATTGCGTATAGACCGAACAAAATTTTTTATGTAAAACCCTAGTGTGGAATCGGATTTTACCTTCGAGATCTCTCTGATTTGATCTCGTCTCAGCACGAACAGGGATTGGTGGAGACAAATCGAGAACACGAGCTCGATAGAACCTCAAGATCTTCTATCGTATTCCTTTCGCCGTGCAATCCTGTACCGAGTGTGGGCTGCGGTATCACCAAGATCTCCTCCTCTACTCTCTACGGCACAAACCCTAAATTCGTGAAAATTATGTTGTCGAGAGAAGAGGCAAGGCTAGCATATATAAAAGGCTACGATAGGGACCCTAAGGAGAAATAAGTGTTTGGGCTTACTATGGAAAACTGAAATCCTAATTCGATTAAGAATTGATTCCTTTCATAAATTATAATTCACACCACTAAAGAATTATAATTGCACTCCCGTCCTTATCTCAAAATTATATTTCGAGCTCCTTATTATTAAATACTTATTATTCTCCCCACGTTAAGATTACAGATAACCGTCATTTAAATTAAATTACTGGCAATTATATTTAAATGACTTCTTAATCCTTGAGCCTACCACTTAACTTATTTGACATGTCGGATTAACATAATCCACCTGCAGGGTTTGACATGATCAAAACTTATAAGCCTCTCAAGGGGCTATCATCAATCCCTATACCGGGACGTGGATTCCGTCAATAATTAATATTCATCATACATATAATGTCATCATCCAATTCACGAAGATTATTGATCCATAAATGAATCTCACTCTTAATGAGTCAAAACAACAAACACTACATATATATGTCTATTAATTATTTCAAGATTAAGAGCATAAGTAATCATAATAACCATGGGATTTTAAATTGTTTTATATAGTCAGTATAAAAACAATTAAGCCAAACTGGTCCTGTTCAATACACATAAAGTGTACTAGCACAACGAGTTAAAACTACACCATTTCCTGTAGTCAAGATAAACTACTAAAACTTGTGCTACAATCCTACCGATGGTTGTCCAATTCCATCTAAGATCGTGAACCAATAAACTTATATTTCACAAGAACCGATGATATGATCCTCTGTGTGTAAGCTATACTCTACACACCAAATCATCTACTATATGGAATAAAAGACACACACATGCACAATATTTAAATAAATAATATCATGTAACCATTGCCCATAAAGATTCTCATTAAAATAGCAAAACCGAGTCTATATAACATACCAATAATAATAAAATCATGGCTTTTAGTATATTACTCTAACAATCTCCCATTCCTTCAACGTGACTATCAAAAGTCTTGGCCGGTAAGCTCTTCGTAAAAGGATCAGCTAGGTTGTCTCCTGATGCAATCTTAGTCACTAAGACATCACCTCTCTGCACAATATCTCTGATTAGATGATACTTGCGCTCTATATGTTTTCCCTTCTTATGAGTCCATGGCTCCTTCGAATTTGCAACTGCTCCACTATTATCACAATAAAGTGTAATAGCTGAATGCACTGAAGGTACCACATCTAGATCTATAAGAAAGTTCCTGAGCCAAACTGCCTCTTTAGCCGCTTCTGAAGCAGCCACATATTCAGCTTCCATGGTGGAGTCAACAATACAAGACTGCTTAATACTCCTCCAACTAATGGCCCCACCTCCTAGAGTAAACACATCCTGAAGTTGACTTTCTAGAATCCCTATCTGACTGAAAATCTGAGTCTGTGTACCCAATGGGCACTAGACTATCTGCCTGGTAAACCAACATAAGATCTCGAGTCCTTTTAAGGTACTTGAGTATATGTTTTACCGCAGTCCAGTGTTCTTGCCCTGGATTAAACTGATATCTGCTAACCATGCCAACAGCAAAGCAGATGTCTGGTCTAGTACACAGCATAACATACATTAGGCTTCCTACTGCCGAGGCATAAGGAACTGCCTTCATTTTCTCTATCTCATCAGGTGTCTTAGGACACTGATCCTTGGATAGAGTGATTCCATGCCTGAAAGGGAGAAACCCTTTCTTGGAATCCTGCATACTAAATCTGGAAAGAATTGTATCAATATAAGTAGCTTGTGACAAGCCCAACATCCTATTTTTTCGATCTCGCATAAGCTTAATACCAAGGATGTGACTAGCTTCTCCCAAGTCCTTCATATCGAATTGACTTGATAACCATACCATCACTGAAGATAATAACCCCATATCGTTCCCAATAAGTAAGATATCATCTACGTACAATACCAAAAATACCACTGCGTTTTCCGTTGCACCTTTTGTACACACAAGACTCATCCGGACATTGATTAAAACCAAAAGACTTGATTGCCTGATCAAAACGGATGTTCCAAGATCTAGACGCTTGCTTAAGCCCATAAATAGACTTCTTAAGCTTGCACAACATGTGCTCTTGGCCCTTTGCTATGAATCCATCTGGCTGCATCATATAGATGCTTTCATCAAGACTTCCATTAAGGAAAGCTGTCTTGACATTCATTTGCCAAATCTCGTAATCAAGATGAGCCGCAATGGATAAGAGAATCCGAATAGACTTTAGCATGGCAACCGGTGAAAAGGTTTCATCATAATCAATTCCTTCTTTCTGAGTGAACCCTTTTGCAACAAGCCTTGCTTTAAAGGTTTCCACCTTCCCATCTGCTCCTCTCTTTCTCTTATATACCCACTTGCATCCGATGGGTTTTATCCCTTCGGGTGGTTCTACAAGATCCCAGACTTTATTAGAGTACATGGACTCCATTTCAGATTTCATAGCCGTTTGCCATTTTTCTGCATCTTTATCTTGAAGTGCTTCATTGTAGTTAAATGGATCCATTTCGTGTTCATCAGGGAACTTGTCATAAGACTCTCCCAAGAACATAAAACGGCCGGGTTTACGTACAACCCTCCCACTACGACGAAGCACTACTTGTGTTGTGTACCTTGTGCAGGTACTGAACTTCCCAACTCACTATCCACACGCTGTGCTGGTTCGGGAATTTGCGTTGGTTCAAGAACCTGTGCTGGTTCCGGAACCTGCGTGTTAGTGGTTCGTTCAGGATGTGCACGAGCATCAATAATTCTCCCACTACGACGAGGTAATGGAATAATATCTATCTCTTGTGGTGCTTCTTCTTATACTGAAGGTACAGACAAATTGTGCCCTACTTTTTCTACTCTTATTTCCTCTAGAACAACACTACTTTTGGGCTTGTGGTCCATGATATAATCCTCTTCTAAGAATTTGGCATTGGTGCTAACAATAACCTTTCGTTCTCGAGGATTATAAAATAGGCCACCCTTGGTTCCTTTAGGATATCCAACAAAGAAACACACTTCTGTTCTTGACTCCAATTTATCCGCATTACCTTTCAGCACGTGTGCTGGACTACCGCATATCCGAATATGCCGTAGACTAGGCTTATGCCCAGTCCACAATTCTATGGGTGTAGTAGGTATTGACTTTGATGGCACCAAGTTAAGAATATATGCTACTATTTCTAAAGCATATCCCCAAAAGGAATCAGGTAGGTCTGAATAACTCATCATAGATCTTACCATTTCCATAAGAGTCCTATTCCTTCTTTCTGCTACACCATTCTGCTGTGGCATACCCGGTGCAGACAACTGGGATGTAATCCCATTTTCTGACAAGTATTCCCTAAACTCTCCTAAGAGATATTCACCACCACGATCTGATCGTAGTGTTTTGATACATTTTCCTAGACGCTTCTCCGTTTCTGCCTTGAATACTTTGAATTTCTCAAAGGCTTCAGACTTTCGTCGCATTAAGTAAATGTATCCATACCTTGAGTAATCATCAGTGAATGTGATGAAATACTCAAAGCCACCTCTAGCCTGGACAGTTATGGGACCACACAAATCAGAATGAACCAGTTCTAACTGTTCTTTAGCCCTATAGCCTTTTGCCGAGAATGGTTTCTTAGTCATTTTACCTTCTAAACAGGATTCACATACTGGAAGTGCCTCCACTTCCAATGAACCTAATCGCCCATTTTCGACCAGTCTTTGAATTCTTTTTAGATTAATATGTTTGATTCATCTTTGAAGGTTCCTTTCTCTTAATTGGTAAACTATTAGTGTTATTCAATTCATATAGTTGCAATGTAGACAAGTCAGGATTTATTATATAAAGATCATTCACTAATGTACCAGAACAAATAAACTGTTTATTTTTTCTAATAATAACTGATTTATCATTAAAATGAACAAAATATTTGTCCTCAACCAATCTAGAAATAGAAATTAAATTCCTTCTAATGGAAGGTACATATAGACAATCCTTAATAACTAAAATCCTATCCTGACTAAACTGAAGATAAACATCTCCTACTGCAACTGCTGCCACCTTCGTAGCATTACCCATGTGCAGATAAATTTCTCCATTCCTAAGTTGCCTGGTTTCCTGGAACTCCTGCAAAGTATTGCAGACATGATTAGTGGCTCCCGAATCTACACACCAGGTACTGGTAGATCGGACCGCTAAACAAGTTTCAATAACTAATAAATGAAATTTACCTCCATTGTTCTGGCGGTTTAGGAAACGGGGACAATCCTTCTTCCAGTGCCCTTTCTGCTTACAGTGAAAACATTTGCCTACAGGCTTTTTCACTCCTCCTTGAGGTCCAGCGACTGCTGCACGTGCTGCTCCTTGTGGGACTGCAGCTTGTGCGTTATTCTTCTTCTTCTTTTTCTTGCTTTTAGGCTTAGAAGTAGAAGCTTTCTCAGCCACCAGAGCACTAGCTGACTTACCAATGAGTCCCTCAGCTGCTTGGAGTTCTTTAAGAAGTTCCGACAACGAATATTTAAACTTGTTCATGTTGTAATTTAGTCGGAATCCCTTAAATGAATCCGGCAACGACTGGAGAATGATATCGACCTGAGGTTCCCCATTAATTTCAGCTCCAAGGATCTCTAGTTCATTCAGAAGACCAATCATCTTCAGAACATGATCCCTAACTCGGGTTCCTTCAGCCATTGTTGTGTTCATGAGGTCCTTCATCGCAACCTGCCTTGCGGCACGATCCTGATCCCCAAACATATCTTTGAGGTTAAGCATTATGTCGTAGGCAGTGGCTAAAGACTCATGTTGATGTTGCAGTACATTTGACATAGAAGCCAAAATGTAACACCGCGACATCTCATCAGCCTTTTTCCACTTTCGGTAAGCCTGGGTTTCCTCTTCGGTCACCCCCTCACCAGGTTCTTCTGGACAAACCTCAGTGAGCACAAACTTGTACTCTTCAGCAGTAAGCACAATATTCAAGTTCCTTTTCCAGTCAATATAATTAGGTCCAGTCAATTTGTTTTGGTTGAGTATAATAGAAAGTGGGTTGAAAGAGTTTGCCATTTTAAATCCTGAGAATAACATAATAATAATAATATAAATTATAACGGGCAATAACAACTTTGAACACTATATTTAACTATGGTACCCTCTACCATTTTAAAAGGTATTCGCCAGCAGCCTAAACCTTGAAAAATATGCCTCGTTAGTGAGGTCGTCTATTATTCATTATTTTTAGACAGGTCCAAACCTATTAAATTTTATTATCTAGACAATCCTTTATTGTCAAGTAACATATACTATCTAGACAATTCTTTATTGTCAAATAAAATTCAAATAGCTGACTTCATTCAGTCCTATAAATAATAGTAGAGACTCAGTTGCAGAGCATGCTATTATTTATATCTAAGTGTATACCATCATTTAATTTAATCCAATGATTCTGTAATTTATTCTTTCCGATATGGAGGTGGGTACTAAAACCCACACGAAAAATAAATCACATCATTTAAATTATCTTTCAAAGAAATTTGTACAATGATTTCACAATATATTCTTTCCGATATGGAGGTGAGCACTATAACTCACACGTAGAATAAACTATCTCATCTACAAATCAATGATGGAGACCATGGGATATTTATGTGAAAAAATCCCTCACCCACTTAGTATTTAAAACATTATAATCTGAGGGTTATAAAAAATATGTTCAATTCTAGTCAACTAGAATACAAAGGTATGAAACATAAGACATATGTGCAATAAAATTATTTTACCGCTTTTTTAAAAAAAAACTTAAATTTTGCAATTGCACAATACTTGTATTTATATACCCAATTATTAATTGACAAGTATTAAACAAAACGTGATCTAGGTGTGGTCATGTATCCATGTTGTCCAAAATTATAAGGAAACCTAATAATTAAACATATACTACCAAACACACAATCACACAAAGCATCAAACCATTCAATAATAAGAAAAGAATAAATCCCTGCAATTATGGTCTAAGCTTCTCCCCAGTCCGTTAGAAAAGAATTCCGATTAATTTCTGAATCGATCTCTGTGGTAAAAACGCATTCTTCAACTTTCTGCCCCCATTAAAGAGACAACAGTCTTTAGATACAAAGTCCTATGCCTCCACGTAAGGAGTTCACACATGAACTACTCTATCTAAATCAAAATTGAAATTAATTACATGGATCCTATGCCTCTGTTTAAGGAGTTCACATAACTGATCTAAATTAAATTTACGATTACAACCATGAATAAAACCAAATCATCACGCACATTAAAGTAACCACGAATAAAACCATCATGGGATCCAATCACATAAAACAGAATTACGTGACCATAATAGTAGGACAAGAACACTGCAAAACAAGGGCTAGCGAGTTCTACGTTCTACCCATTATCAATATGCATGAATCGATTTAAACTGGACAACATGGTTAGTTCAATCCGTACGCATTATTAAATAAAAACCAATCGCTCTGATACCAATTGATGGAAACTAAGTTCCAGGATCGTTTAATATTGCGTATAGACCGAACAAAAATTTTTATGTAAAACCCTAGTGTGGAATCGGATTTTACCTTCAAGATCTCTTTGATTTGATCTCGTCTCAGCACGAACAGGGATTGGTGGAGACAAATCGAGAACACGAGCTCGATAGAACCTAAAGATCTTCTATCGTATTCCTTCCGCCATCAAATCTTGTACCGAGTGTGGGCTGCGGTATCACCAAGATTTTATCCTCTCTCAATAGAACAAACCCTAACTCTTGAGAATTATTATTATCATGAGAAGAGACAAGGCCGGCGTATATATAAGGCTACGATAGGGACCTTAAGGAGAAATAAGTTTGGGCTTCCTATGGAAAGTTGGAATCCTAATTCTACTATGAATTAGTTCGTAGCTGCCCTTATGTAAATTTTCTCTATTTTTAACTTTTCTGATTTCCTGGAACCCCTGCAAAGTATTGCAGACATGATTAGTGGCTCCCGAATCTATACACCAGGTACTGGTAGATCGGACCACTAAACAAGATACAACAACAAATAGATGAAATTTACATATGTTATTATAACGGTTTAGGAAATAGGGACAATATTTCTTTAAATGCACTTTCTACTGACAGTGAAAACATTGGCCCATAGGCTTTTTCACTCCTCCTAGAGGTTCAGCAACTGCTGCACGCACTGCTCCTTGTGGGACTGCAGCTTATGCATTCTTCTTTTTCATTTCTTGCTTTTGGGCATAGAAGTTGAAGCTTTCTCAGCCACTAGAGTACTAGCCAGCTTACCAAGGAGTTCCTCAACTGTTTAGAATTCTTTAAGAAGTTCCAACAACGAATAAAGCTAATTCATGTTGTAATTCTGTCAGAATCTCTTAAATAAATCCAGCAGCGACTGGAGAATGATATCGACTTGAGTTTCCCCATCGATTTCAACTCCAAAGATCTCTTAGTTCATTCAGAAAATTGATCATCTTCAAAACAAGATCTTTAACTCGGGTTCCTTCAGTAATAGTCGTGTTCATGAGGCATTTCGTCGAAACCTACCTTGCGACATGATCCTGATCCTCAAAAATATCTTTGAGGTTCAGCATTATGTCGTAGGCGGTGGCAAAAGACTAATGCTAATGTTGTAGCACATTTGACAAAAATGCCAGAATGTAAAACCACGCCATCTCATCAGCCTTTTTCCACCTCCGGCAAGCCTGGGTTTCCTCATCGGTCTCCTCTTACCAGGTTCTGCTGGAAAAGACTCAGTGAGCACAAACTCGTACTCTTTAACAGTAAGCACAATGTTCAAGTTCCCTTTTTTAGTCAATATAATTAAGTCCAATCAATTTGTTTTAGTTGAGAATGATTAAAAGTGGATCGAAAGAGTTTGCCATTTTAAAACTTGATAATCACATACAAATTATGATGGACAATAATAACTTTGAACACATATTTTAAATATGGTACCCTCTACCATTTCAAAAAGCGTTCGCCAGCAGCCTAAGACTTTGAACAATATGCCCCGTTAATGAGGTCGTCTATTATTCATTATTTCTTAGACAGATGTAAACCTATTAAATTTTACTATCTAGACAATCCTTTATCGTCAAGCAATAAATACTATCTTGGACAATCCTTTATTGTCAAGTAAAATTTAAATAGCCGACTTCCTTTGGTCCTACAAATAATAATAAAGACTCAGTTGGAAAGCATACTATTATTTATATCTAAGTGTATACCATCATTTAATTTAGTCCAATGATTCTGCAATTTATTCTCTCCGATATGGAGGTGAGCACTAAAACCCACACGAAAAATAAATCACATCATTTAAAATTATCAGTCAATGAAATTTGTACAATGATTCCGCAATCTATTCTTTCCAATATGGAGGTGAGCACTATAACACACACGAAGAATAAATTACATCATCTACAAACCAATGATGGAGACCGTGGGATTTTTATGTGAAAAAATCCCTCACCCACTTAGTATTTAAAACATTATTTTCTGAGGGTTAAGAAAATTTTATATTAAATTCAAGTCAACTAAAATACAAGGGTATGAAATATAAAAGACATGTGTAATAAAATTATTTTTCTGTTTTTTTTTTTTTAAAAAAAACTTATATTTTTCAATTACACAAAATTTATATTTATATACCCTTTTTTAATTTGACAAGAACTAAATATAAAATAAAAGGTGATCTAGGTATGGTCATGTATCCATGTTGTCCAAAATTATAAGGAAACCAAATAATTAAACACATATGACCAACACACAATCACACAAAGCATTAAACCATTCAATAATAAGAATAATTAAATCCCTGCTATTATGGTCCAAGCTTCATCATCCCTAGTTTGTTGAAAAACCTGTCACGACCTACGTCGCCATTTCACTGACTATGTCGAGAATCAACTTTGGTGGAAACGCCTTCTTCAACATTCTTCGTTAAAGAAACTGCAATCTTAGATATAAAGGTCCTATGCCTCCATTTAAGGAGTTCACACATAAACTATTATATCTAAACTGTAAATAAAATTACATAGATCCTATGCCTCCTTTTAAGGAGTTCACAAATCTGATCTAAATTTAATTTACAACCATGAATAAAACCCAAATCATCATGCACATTAAAATTAATCACGAATAAAAAAAATCGTGGGATCCAATCACATAAAACATAATTATGTGACCATAATAGCGGGACAAGAACACTGTAAAACAAGGGTTAGCGGGTTCTACGTTCTATCCAACAATAACATGCATAAATAGATTTAACTGGACAACATGGCTAGTCCAATCCGTACGCAGTATCAAAGAAAACCTCGCTCTGATACCAATTGATGGAGACATAAATACAGGATCGTTTGATATTGTGTATAGATTGAAAAAAAAATCTTTTGCTAAAACCCTATAAGAATAAAGGGATTTCACCTTTGTGGATCATGTAGAGGATCCATATGAGGAGACTAGGGTTTCAAAACATCAGATTGCAATTTGGTCAGATTTTTTTTTTAATTCTCGCTGGGCTGCGAAAATTAATTTGTTTCACCACCGAAACGACTTCTGATCGTCCTGATTTTTCGCGCAATTAATGTAACTTTGCGTTCCGAACCACATATCCAAAATTCAGCCCGATCCAACGGTGCGATCAAAAGTTACGATTAATTTACGACTGTTGTGCTGAAAAACCTAAAGATCTTATATCGTATTCCTTCCGCCATCAAATTTGTACCGAGTGTGGGCTACGGTATCACCAAGATTTTATCCTCTCTCAATAGAACAAACCCTAACTCTTGAGAATTATTATTATCATGAGAAGAGACAAGGCCGGCGTATATATAAGGCTACGATAGGGACCTTAAGGAGAAATAAGTTTGGGCTTCCTATGGAAAGTTGGAATCCTAATTCTACTATGAATTAGTTCCTTCCATAAATTATAATTCACACTACTAAAGAATTATAATTGCACTCCCGTCCTTATCTCAAAATTAATTTCGAGCTCCTTGTTATTAAATACTTATTATTCTCCCCACGTTAAGATTACAGATAACCGTCATTTAAATTAAATTACTGACAATTATATTTAAATGACTTCTTAATCCTTGAGCCTACCACTTAACTTATTTGATATGTCGGATTAACATAATCCACCTGCAGGGTTTGACATGATCAAAACTTATAAGCTTCTCAAGGGGCTATCATCAATCCCTATACCGGGACGTGGATTCCGTCAATAATTAATATTCATCATACATATAATGTCATCATCCAATTCACGAAGATTATTGATTCATAAATGAATCTCACTCTTAATGAGTCAAAACAACAAACACTACATATATATGTCTATTAATTATTTCAAGATTAAGAGCATAAGTAATCATAATAAACATGGGATTTAAATTGTTTTATATAGTCAGTATAAAAACAATTAACCCAAACTGGTCCTATTCAATACACACAAAGTGTACTAGCACAACGAGTTAAAACTATACCGTTTTTTGTAGTTAAGATAAACTACTAAAACTTGTGCTACAATCCTACCGATGGGTGTCCAATTCCATCTAAGATTGGACCTTCAAGCCATGTTCCACAAGAACCGATGATAAGATCTTCTGTGTGTAAGCTATACTCTACACACCAAATCATCTACTATATAGAATAAAAGACACACATGCACAATATTTAAATAAATAATATAATGTAACCATTGCCCATACAGATTCTCATTAAAATAGAAAAACCAAGTTTATAACATATCCAAACCAACAAAAAAATTATGGCTTTTAGTATATCACTCTAACAGTTCATGTTGAAAAAATCACACCACAAATTTTATTTTTTTGTTGAAATGAAATAATTTACAATTCGTTAATTTATAATGAAATAATTATATATGAGATAATTTACACAACCAAATGAGTCATAATAATACATATGACAAAAACATAGTTGTCTGGATTTATAGCCAAAATAATTTTGTTACGACAATCGCATGATTGTGTAAGTTTGTGACATTATATGTACTAGACTCATAAACATACGTGATGCATGTGTATGCTCTTTTTTTATGCACACATATATGAAATTTAGATTAAAAATTGTTCAAGTTTCAACAAATTTTGTTTTTCATTGAGAATATATGAATATATATATATATATATATAAAGGCAAAATAAGCAACATAAAAATTTGATATCATAACCGAATGTGGGAACTTAATTTTTATATATAGATGATAGTTGAAGTAGGGTTGATTCTAAAGGTGTGCAAGGTGCGCGGCTATACATGCACCATTTGTTACGATTAATATCTTATGTAATGAAAACATTATCATTGGAAGGGTCCAAAGATTAGTATCTCTTTTGCTTAGGCCTACCGATAAAATCTATAAACAACTTGGAATTGTCAACAATTCAACCTTTCGTTAATCACTTGGGCAATTCATTGTCAGTCGAGGGTGGGGATGGTGGTGATGAAGAAGAGGAAAATGAATCAGTGGTTGCCACATCACCCCAACAATGGAAGCAAATGCTGAGGGTTGAAAGATCACGCAAGCGGACAGCTGTAGAAACCGGAAAGGACCTTCAAGCCATGTTCCCTTAATGACAAAATTATAAGAAATGCAACAAATGCTGGTCGAAATGGAGCAATGGTTGATTCAATGGTACGAGGCGCTGAGCAAAAGAGAGGAAGATCCCTACCACAACCTCTTCCACTGTTATGAAAATTAGGATGCACGTTTCCAAGCATGGGATGCTCATTTTTCACCCATCACCACCACCTCCTTCCATATGAAGCTGCTTTCTAATCTCTTTTTGGTGTAGGTTCTTGAATATTATCAAACTTTGTTTTTGGTTTTATGGATGGTTTTAAGTAAATTTTGCTAACTTTTTAGTTTTATTTTGGACTCGAAAGCATGTTTTGGATTATGACTTGGATTAAGACTTTATATCTCATGTTATCATTGCTAATTCTAATCCTAATTTTCTTGTTAGTTTGTATATATGTGTGTTATTTTTCTGTTTTTAGCCTTTTGATATATCCATGGAAAATGCCTCGCAATGATTTATTTCTTCAAGCATTGAGGACAATACTCATTTCAAGTTGGGGGGTAAGGCAATTTAAATTCGTAATTCATATTTTTGTATTAATTTCCTATCATTTTCCATGTAATAGGCCCAATTTTTTTGAAATTATGATATAGCTTAATGTCCATGTTTATATTTTCAAATTTGAGTTCTTGTTCACGTCTTGATTTTGGCACAATAACTCTTGATTAGGATAAGCATTCAATTTTTTGTCTCTCAATATCTATCCTTAATTCTTAAATTTCCTCAAAGTTGTCCTTTTCAACAAAAATGCATATTTGCTTTAAATTTGAACTTTTGATACAACAAATTGAGTTATTTTTTTCTTAGAAAGAAGCTTTATTTTCAAGAAAATAAAGAAACCACTCCTCTTACAATGAGAAATTTTTCTTGATTAAATTCAAAAGATAAAAACACTTGGAAAAGTGCTTTGTATCTAAACTTGACTTAATGCTTCACTTAGTAATTATTTAACCAATTTTTGACACTTGAAATAGATGGAAAAGACTGCCTTATGAACTAGTATGAAGACAACATTTTGGAACTCATGTCTAAATCTATCTAGATGCTTTGAGATCTTATTGGTTTGGTACAAATTCTAAAAAGGGGTTTGAAATGCCAAAATGCTTTGTACAATAGAACTGAAACTAAACATGAATAGTAGGCAATATCATGATTTGAATGTTTGTAGGTATCATCTCTGTAAACCTTTATGAGAAGGCCACTTGTCCTCCTTGGAAACTTTGAAGTTTAAAAGGCATAATGCATAAAGCCATAAGCATCATTTTTGTAGGTATATTGCATAAACTTCTTAAGGGACTAGCAAGTAGAAAGTTGTGGGGGGTGTGATAAGTTGTAATGCCCCAAATCCCGTTATGAGGTTTAGACCTCCGGAACCCGGTTAATCACGGTATCGTACGCGACGGCGGGTTTGAAATCGTGAAACTGATATAATAGAAAATTTCATATAAAGTCACATTTTTAGAAAATTTTGGCATGTGGAGTTCGTATTTTCAATAAACCAACACTTGAAAAATGAGACATAAGTTTATCTAAAACTTTAACTCCACGTCTGTAAAGTATTAATCAAATAGTAGTAAAACAGTTCAATATAAAATAATTCCTCCAACGAGGTCCCAATAGTTAAATAATAAGGCCTTACATCCCATATGAATTGAAATGAATACAATTTAATGGTACAAACAATACTAATGGTACTAATATATATAACTCTTAACTTACAAGTCATCCACGGATGCCTACAACAGTTTATGGTCATTAGAGGTTCGAATCCGTACTCGTTTCGCCCCAAGGAAGCACCTGCAAAACTATTGGAAAATGGGAGTGAGTCAAACACGGGCTCAGTGGGAACTATAAGGTTTCGTATACTAAATAATTTCAAAAACCGCGCATGCGATGCATTATAATGAAAGTAGTATTGTTATTATCATGCGTATATATATATGTCATTTCTATGACTCTTTATAAATATCTATAGATATATATATATATATGCAATGAAAATCATTTTACATGCAAAGCATATCAAGTACGATCCAATCCCTGAAAATACGAGAAAATATGTATCCAAAGGTACTGTCAAGATATAAGTAGTTTGTAATAACAAGGTATATACATCTCCAAAGTATATTAAACCATAAAACTGAATTGTATCATATTAATAAGAGAGCATAAGAGAAGTATAGGCACTAATCTAAAATCTTAATAAAATTATAAATTTATTCACAAAATAAGTAAAGTTGTAAGACAAACGTAGGCACTAATCTCATGCAACTGCTTATCTCGTATCCAACATCTAACATCTAGAATTTACTCTACAGTGCACTATGATCTGGATCTAAGCCCCCGAGCCTAGGGTATGTGGCCCCCAAGGCTGGGTCCTCCTGTGAACCACCTAGATAGTGTAAGGTATGCCGCATCGTGGGGTCCCCCTACGGACCATAAAATATGATGTTTTGAAATCAGGGTCCCTCTACACGGACTAGGGTTTGTAGGCAAAAAGGCTAGGTTAACCCCATTGACCATCAGCGCCTTAATAATCCAAATATTAATAGAAAAAGAATTCTTAAATGAATAGTGTGATAAGTGGTACGCGTCACACACATGTATACATATACGTATCGTATATATCTTAAGGGTATATATACCTACCAAAAGCCTGTCTCAACTCATTTGGTCCCTACACATACCATAGGTTTGACTCGATTTACATCCACACCTGGCAAATAGAGTCAACAATCATATTTATATTCTCATAACCACCTCAATTCATAGTGTATCTAATATACATATGCCATTGAGAACCCAATATCATCACCTAGTTATATCCATGTAATGCTTGAATAAATCTAACTGGAGAATTACTATTTTATCTAAGATAATATTTTAGTTTGTTAGAAAACTATCCGTTAAACAATTTGTCCATTTAAAAGCATAAGCATTTCATGGATATAATCACTACAACCTTTGATAGAGAAATTATGTACCAACCCATCATTTATAAAGAATATGACTAAGTTAGGAAATGAGGTTCTCATTAAAATACTGGGTCTCCATCAAGGTCTTGATAGTAACAACCCCATGGCATACATATATCATTTACGTCAAGCAAACATAATATGTGCATGACTCCTCTCATATATTAAGTAAGTATGTATACATCAAAAGTTCTTTAATGTATAAGAAGAATATTATATATCGGAACAATTATATATATAGAAATCGAGACTCTAAAACTACACTTAGCATAATATGAAACATATCTAGTGCAATTCCTCACACAATTCATTATATGATATATCTATATAAACTCGACCCAAGTATATGCGCATACGTGTTACTAGGCTTTACCTAGGGCTTGCATCAATCAACGCACACCATATATATCTTATGATAATCATGAAATAACAACAAGAGTGTGAAGAAATCAAAGAATATACATATAAATGCTAAACCCAATCCCCGTAAATGCATTCAAGCACGAACTCATAAGAAATCTTCACTTTTTGTTTGAAAACAAGAATACAACACGTAATAGTTGGAAATGATCTTATATACCAGTGTTCCCACCTTAGTTAGGCCGATAGTCGAAGTTTTCAAGCGGCAGATCGAGCCGCAACCCATTGAATCGTAAAATCACTAATTTTCGAGCTCAAAACCTAGAATTGGTGGAGATTAAGTGGGGAAGATGATGAATAGTAGAGATTTAGAGATGATATGGTGAGGCTTTTGGTGTGGGATGATGTGTTGTGAAAGATCACTCTCCTAACCCCTAATATATGAGCTCTCACTTCTATCAAGCTACTCTCTTGAGCATGGGTCGAATAGGGGTGGAAAGGAAGAAGAATGGTTAATAAAAAGCAATGAAAAATGTTTAAAAAACCCACTGGGCACCCTCTAATCGATCAGAGGTGCCTCTGATTGATCAGAGGACACAAATTCTGAAACTCACCTTTTTCGACAAAAATCTCAGTTTTCGCGATCTGTTTCGACCCCTAGGATGACTTCAATTCGACTCGGCCTTGAAACGAAAGTTGTAGAGTAGAATGAGATGAAATCATGGCCATAAATGGGGACTCATTTGGAATTTATATGAAGAAGTTATGGCCTTCTAAAGTTGGCCAAAAACTCACTTCGGCAAAAGTTCGATTTTTCGTCATTAGTCGCCAAATTCAACCGTGGCTTCCCGAGTTGCTTTCTAACCATGCACACATACTTAATAATATTAAAATGACTTGCTGGAAATGTTGGATCAACTACAGAGGCCCCAGAACAAAAAAAATAACTCTTTAAACGAACGTTTGGCTTGAACGGGCTTACAAGGAAAATTGGCGCGAAAACGAAATTATGAGGCGTTATAATCTCCCCTCCTTAAGAGGTTTCATCCTTAAAACTTAAATAAAATGGGTAAGAAATAACAACACACCATATATATCTTATGATAATCATGAAATAACAACAAGAGTGTGAAGAAATCAAAGAATATACATATAAACGCTAAACCCAATCCCCGTATATGCATTCAAGCACGAACTCATAAGAAATCTTTCATTTTTTGCTTGAAAACAAGAATACCACACATAATAGTTGGAAATGATCTTATATACTAGTGTTACCACCTTAGTTAGGCCGATAGTCAAAGCTTTCAAGCGCCGGATCGAGCCGCAACCCACTAAATCGCAAAACTCCAAATTTTCGAGCTCAAAACCTAGAAAATTGTGGAGATTAAGTGGGGAGGATGGTAAATAGTAGACATTTATAGATGATGTGGTGAGGCTTTTGGTGTGGGATGATGTGTTGTGAAAGATCACTCTCCTAACACCTAATATATGAGCTCTCACTTCTATCAAGCCACTCTCTTGAGCATGGGTCGAATGGGGGTGGATAGGAAGAAGAATGTGTTGGATTAATTTTAGATTAATACAATTAGGAACCACACATGTATATTATTAATGTTTGTTATCATGTTATAAGCCTAAATTTAAGTGATCTAATTAAGTTTTTGTTTTAAGTAGGCTTAAGTGTATGTTTTGTCATGGAATAAAAGCGTAGACACCAAAATGTAAATTCTATTTCTATGAGGGGCAAAAGTAGAATTTATGTAAGTTTCCAACCACCATTTTTGGAAACTTGTATATTTGGGGTGATGGTCCCCAACCCATTTCTTTAACAACAAAAATTATAGAAAACTCTCTAGATCCTCCCACAAGAGAATATTAAAAACTTAACGGGAAAAAGGGTTGGAAGACTATCATCTTCGTTTAATTTTTATTCCTCTCATTCACTATATTCACCAATGGATTCCGGTACGCTTCTGTTACATTTTTTCTTCTTCTCTTTGTTTAAACATGGGATTTTAGAATATATGTTTAAAATTTTTTCTTGGTAATTGGATTAACAGAATGGTGAATAAAAAGCAATGGAAAATGGTTAAAAAAACCTGCTAGGAACCCTTTGATCGATCAGAGGTGCCTCTGATTGATCAGAGGACACAAATTATGAAACTCAGCTTTTTTGACAAACATCTCAGTTTTCGCGATCCGTTTGGATCCCCGAAATGACTTCAATTCGACTCAGCCTTCAAACGAAAGTTGTAGATGGGAATGAGATGAAACCACGGACATAAACGGGGACTCATTTTTACTTTATATGAAGAAGTTATGGCCTTCTAAAGTTGGCCAAAAACTCACTTTAGCAAAAGTTCGATTTTTCGCCGTTAGCCGCCAAATTCAACCGTGGCTTCCTGAATTTCTTTCTAACCATGCACATATACTTCATAATATTAAAATGACTTGTTGGAAGTGTCGGATCAACTATGGATGCCCGAAAAAAAATGACTCTTTAAACAGACGTTTGGCCTGAAACGGGCTTAAAAGGAGAATTGGCGCGAAAACGAAATTATGAGGCGTTACACAAACGCATTATAATAACTATATAAATAATATTATGTAGGAATTATATTGAGTTTAAAAGGCTAAATGCACTAAAATAAACCTTGAATTGTTACTTGTTAATTCTTAGCAAATTTTGTATTTAACAATGCTTGGAAAGCCACATTTTGTGTTTATTTTGGTGTCTTTAGATTTCAAGAAATATTGTATTTAATACAATAGTGGAAGTCTCCATGTGATTAAAGAGCATCTAAGAAAGTGGATTTCTCCATGTGATTAAAGAGCATCTAAGAAAATGGAATTCTCCATGTGATTAAAGAACATCCAAGATAGTGGATTTATCCACCAAAAATATAAAAAAGCATTGTTTATTTTTGGCATCCAACACAACACTCCTATTTATAGTCTGCATTGTTGATTTGGAGAGGGGTCCTTTGATTACTTCTCATTTCTTAATTTATAGAGAGCTTGTAATAATTTTTCCTAGAGAGAAATGGAGTTCACTTTTATAATTCTTGTCTCTACATTTATTATAGAGTAAATTTCTTTACTAAGGCTAAAAGATGAAATTTTCAATGCATTAATTATGTAAGTTCACTTCTCATTCCATTGTTAGTATTGTTAAATACTTTTTGAATCCTCCATCTTCTCCATTTTTTCAACCATTCATAAGCTAGTAAGACTAAATAAACTCAAAACTGACAAAAACTAAAGAAAATTGATTTAAACCATAATAATTATATAAAATAAGATTCTTAATGATCAAGGATTAATCACACATAAATATCATGGAAAAACTATAAACTATTTGCATATAAAACGAGAATTAAGCATAAATCGACGAAAAACCAAAAAACTGATAAAATAGATCTATAAACCCTAGAACTAACCCTAAAATTTTGGTTTTATGGTTGATTACAGAATATATATGATATCAAGTGACTAATCAATGAATATCAAGGCAAACAAACAAGTAAAAGCAATCGAATTGAAAGAAAATAGAAAACTAAAGTTTACCGAGAACGCGATTGAGACTTGAATTGAAAACGGTATTGAATGATGAATCGAATGTTGATAATAGAAAAATAATAGGCTCAAAATATCATAAGCAAACTAATCTAAAAATTCTTTTAAGGAATTAAATAATAAAACTCTTAAATTCGATTTTCAGATGTACTCTAAACTCTCCCAAGAAAGTTACGGTGGTCTCAGCCTCTCTGTTAATCTATTCTAAGTAATTATGTACCATAAATTATGAGATATATGACCTTTTATATGGTACAAAAGTGTCTTAAGTCGTGATTTTAGTAATCCTTGAAGAAACAGGCCGAAACAGGGCTTAAAATTGAATTTGGGCCAAAATTTGGCCGTTTTTAGAGGTTTTGTCAAATTTTCAATGGATAAAAACTTTGATCAGCTACAGCTTTGGGCTTTTTATGGCAATTCTTGATTTTCTTCAGCAACTTCAGGATTCGATTCAATTGAACTTCTTTTCTCTTAGAATTACTCTTGTACACTTTAATTCACTTCATTCATACTTGGTTACTTGCTTATTCTCTTCTTGCTAGTACTTTGGGGGTAGTTTGCGGAGTTTTCCTCGCCTTGGAACTCAGAATGGATATTGACTTCTTATTCGGATCTTCTTATTACACTTTTCCGCATTCAACCTTGTTTCTTGCATCCAACCTCAATTGCTTAACCATTTTAGGCTTGTAAAATAGCTTAGTAACACATGAATACAATAGAATGTCTTCTTTTCACGCTTAAACTGAATTTATATGCAATTTTTGGTTTTAGGCAGTAACTATAAACTAATTGAGCATTGTTTAAGAGATTATAATTACAATTTTTGGGATGAATCAAAACATCATTCTCCAAAAATTGATTTTCAAAATAAATTCAAGCAAACTTTTTTGAGCACTTGCGAAAATAGGTGTCGTAGGAACATATTTTGAACATCCCCAAGCATTAAAATTCAATTTGGAGTAAAATTGCAAAAGTTTAAAAATTGAGTTTTTGGCCTGATGGGGAGTGCTCATCAGTCAACTAAGGGGTCTTGGCTTTGTCAGCTGATGGCGTTGCTTAGTCGATTGATGGTTGGAAATATAGCCGTTGGATTTTTTATTTTCTACCAATTTTGGCACCAAACTTTTACCAACCCTCCAAAACGTCCATATCTTGTTTATCACTATATATATGACTTTTAAGACATATTTAAACCATCTTGAATCATTAATTTTCATTTATTCTTCATCTATCCTTAATATAAAAGATTTAAGTCATTATTTTTTTTATCAATCATTATTTATTTAGTTATATATCTTGATCAATCTTGATAATTTTAGTATGTACTTCATTTATAATCTTTCAAATACATTTGAGAGTTATTGTATTTTGGTGGTCATCACCAAACCAACTTTATTCATCAAATTGTAAGGTTTTCGCATAAGTCTAGCAAGAGTGATTCTTGTGCGAGTATAGTGAGATGTATACGCTTGTAAGAGGTTTGATTTTCACTCGTAAGAAAATCAGTTAATGAAACTTCTCGGGGGAACTGCTTGGGTGCCGGCGTATAGTCTAAACAACTGAACCGCGAGAATAAATCATCTTTGGCTCATTGGGTTTAATCCTTCTAACTCTAACTCATTATTTTCTTGCTATTATTACTTGTGCTTGGAATTTCTTGCTTGATTTACTAGTTTGTTGATATAGACTTAAGATCTTTTTGAAACAATTTTAAAATATGATTAAGTTTCAAAACACCCTATTTACCCTCTTCTAGGGTTGTTTTCCGACTCACACTTAGGATCTTCTTGGAATCATCCACAAAGATATACACTAAACATAATGTCCGGCCTACTAGCAGTCAAGTAAAGTAAATTACTAATCATAAATTGGTATTTCTTGATGTCAACACTCTTACTACTTTCATCTTTGTCAAACTTCAAAGTTGAGCTCATAGGCGTGTTCATGGAGTTTACGTCCTCCAAGTCAAACTTCTTCAAAAGTTCTTTCACATACTTTTCTTGGTTGACAAAGATTATGTCTTTGCATTGCTTGACATGTAATCCGAGAAAGAAATTAATTTCTCCCATTATGTTATTTCGAATTTCTTTTTCATACAAATGGAAAACTCCTTTCACAAATTTTCATTGGTAGAACTAAAAATAATATCATCAACAAAAATTTGAACAAGTAATATATTGTTATCATGATTTTTAATAAATATCTTATTATCAACTTTTTTTTCTGACAAAGCCATTATTAAGAAAAAATAAACTTAATCTATTATACTATGCTCTAGGTGCTTGTTTCAAGCAATACAAAGTTTTCGATAATTTAAGTAGATAATCCGGGTAAGCATGATTTTTAAAATCAAGAGGTTGTTCTAAACTTCCTCTCTAATAAAACAATTAAAGAAAACACTTTTAATATCCATTTAATATAACTTAAATTTGAATGGATAAACAAGTATCATGCGAATTGCTTCTAAACGTGCAACAGGTGTATATGTTTCCTCATAATCAATGCTCTCCTCTTGATTGTATCGTTGGGCAACAAATCTAGCCTTATTTCTAACAATTATACCACTTTCATCATTTTTTTACGAAATATCCACTTTGTGCCAACGATAATACGATCATTTTGTTTGGGAACAAATGTTCACGCTTTATTTCTCTTAAATTGATTGAGCTATTCTTGTATAGCCATCATCTAAGATTTAATTTGTTCGGCTTCATTTATGTTCTTAGGCTTATATTAAGAAACAAAAGCCACATTATTGCAAACATTTCTCAATGGCAATCTAGTCATGACTTTACTTGAAAACTCTCCAAGAATTTGATTAATTGGGTGATTGGATACAAATTTCTAACTCCTAAACAAATCATTTGAAGTTTGGTCGATTTGATTTTCTAACTCCTTAGAAAAAGATTGAGGACTTAATAGTTACTCCTTAGATGTATCATGAATTTGAGTTTGCATATCCTTTTAGACAATTTTAACATCATCATCGGAGTGCACTATAGAAGTAAAATGATTTGATTCATCAAAAACAACATGTATAGATTCTTGAACAACTAAACTTTTCTTATTATAAACACGATAAGATTTGCTATTAGTGGCATACACAAGAAAAATTTCTTTGTCGGACTTAGCATCAAGTTTTCCTAAGTGATCATGATCATGATCATTTAAAATAAAGTATTTTCATCCAAAGACTATAAAATATGCAATATTTGGTTTCTTGTCATTCCACAACTCATATGGTGTCTTATTTAACTTTTTATGAATAATAACTCAATTAATCACATAATATGAAGTATTAACGGCTTCCACCCAAAAATATTCCGGCAAAGAATGTTCGTTTAGTATGGTTTTAGACATCGCTTAAAGAGATCTATTTTTTCTTTCAACAACACCATTTTGTTGAGGAGTTCTAGGTGCCGAAAAATTATGCTAAATGCCATGCTTATCACAAAAATTCTCAATATCATCACTGTCAAATTCTCTATCACTTCTAACATGAATAATCGAAAGGGTAACAGAATTAAAGCAATTGATATGCATAAAAAAATTTATCTTTAACAAATTTAGTTTTAGGAAAACCCTTAAATAACTCCTTTTTGGAGAAAGTATGTATCAATTCCATATTCATATAACCCAATCTTTTATGCCACAATCAAAAAGTTTCATTAATAGTAGATAAACACTTAACACTTGTTGAGATAAATTATCAAGTTCAAGATTATACACATTATTAGTTCTATATGTGATTAAGCTAAAATATTGCATTTTTATACATATTTAGATGGCTTAATACGCATGAATTTGATTCTAATTATCTAAAAATATTATTAAGATTTGAATTTTAATCATGAAATAGGATAATATCTTTTGTTTCTAGTGCATTTTGAATTTTTTACAGATTAAAAATGAACAAGAATGAATCCAAAAGCAAATCCCCACAAAATTAGTTATTGTCGGTCAAATTTGAAGTTAAATTGAGTTCAAGAGGTGAACCAAAAATAAATGCCAAGCTCAAGCATGAAGGGAGTGGATGAATAGAGAAATCCAAGTGAAAGAAAATTCATTTGAATCAAATTGAGAAATTTTTGAATGAAGACGAGATTCACCGTGCACAATACTTATGTTCTATTTTGATATTTATCTGTGTAGAATTTGAATAAAAATCTAAAATTATAAGTTGTAGAGATTTGAGTCAGCTATGCGTAAGGGAAAACCTTGTAGCAATCGGAGCTCGGAGTACAGAGTTATGGCATAAATACGATCAGTGTGTCAGAGGATCGAATTTGAGCACGAAAGAATATATAAATTCATTTGTTCGAATCCCACGCTCAACCAGTTTATGCTTCCTTTTTAGTTATTTTTTAAACCAACCCGAATTTGAGATTGACCTGAATTTAAGCTCTAAATGCATTTGGCCCGTACCCGACCTGCATTCAGCCCGTACCCGACCTGGGAGACCAAGTCTCCTCAAGCCAAGAAATTGATAGCTCTCAAAAGCTATTTTTAGCAGTGGTTAGGATATTTTAATTATTGAATTTAATTGAATTTAGGAAGTTTAATTGTTTTGAATTTCAAAGAGAGATGGATTGTATTATATAGATGACTCTATTGGGATCTTGTCATTATTCATATTATCCACATATTCACATAGCAAAGGGGGAGAGAGAAGTTAGAGAGATTTTTTAATTCTTTTCAATTCTATTTGGCTTGTATTGAAGAATGACATTTATATTAAAATGATCGCGCTTTCACTTCTCATTCGTCTCGTTTCTTTCAATTAATTGTGAGTATTCTTGAATCATTCCTTCTATTAATTTCAATTTATGATTCTTAATGCTTAGGTTTTTATTAATTACATGTTTTTGATCTATTTAAGTGCTTAATTTTATGCTTAATTTTGAATTATATTGTTGTTAATTCGCTGGTTTAACCTAAAATTCTTTATTTCTTGGGAATTTTTGACAATTAACCTATCAAAACGACTGTAATTAAAATTTCTACAAAACCTTACTATTTTGGAGATCCAAATCCCGAAATTTCCGGGGTCAATAGGTGTATTTCGTTACTGGCAGTGTGCTTTAATACCAAAATTTGTTAAACCATATGTTTCGTTTATTGATTGTTCTTTATTTTCAATTGCCGTAAAATTTTGCGTGCTTATTTGATTAGATTCCAAAAATATTTTTGGGCAATTTGTGTTTGAATTTATCATGTTTTGCTTAGTTTTTGTCAACATGCTAACGTAATTTCATAATTAAGGGTTTGTTAGTAAAAGCATGGCGGATTAGTATTTAATTTCGGTTCAATTATGATCATGGCTTGGATTTCTCATAGGTTATAATTCAATTAACAAATCTAGAAAATATAGTAACCTTTCATGCGTTGAAAACATGAATTTTTAAGATTATTTATCAGTTATTCGACAAAAGAACTGAAAAACCTCAAATTACGGATTTTTGTATTAAAACCGTAACGGCATGGAATAGAGGATGGTCACTATCCCCTATTGATCTGAGTTAGTTATCCAAGTAATTTGGGAGCTTCGGGTGCTATTTTGATGTCATTTTAGAACCGGTACTGAAACAGTGCTAATTTTAGCTTTCAACGATTTTTTTTGTATAACGGTTTTGACGTATGTCACGCATGTGCATAATCAAACCTTAGGAATGACTTAAAATTTTGATATTAACTGAAATTGGTTAAATTTAGTTTGTTTTTGTCACACACTAGTATTAATAGGTGACAATCATTTTCGGTAAAAATCATAAGTTCCTTCATCAAAAACTTGAGTTATATGCAGCTTATATGAGTCTTGTCATACACTTCTCATGATATGCTCGTGAACTTTAGTATTTAATAACCGGTATGTTCATGATATGCACTTGTCGTGCACTTCTCCCACAAGATTGATGAAACTTACTTCCAATGTTGGGAGCACTTTAAAGAACTTCTTAGTTCTTATCCACATCATGGCTATGAGAAATGGAGAATCATCAATTTCTTTTATGATGGTCTAATTTCCTCCACTCGTTAATTTGTTGAATCTATGTGTAATAGACAATTTCTAAGAAAGAATCCCACTGATGCAGAGGCATACCTTGAATAGCTTTTTGAAATTTCTCAAGAATGGGAGCCAAGTGCTAAAGCTGGTGCAGTTAGAACTAAGGTCACACTAGCTGGTGTTTATCAATTGAAAGATACTAATGCTATTAATATGAAATTAGCTATTACCTATCGAAAGCTTAAATCTTTGGAATCAAATAGAAGAGAACCACCTTCCAAACCATTTATAGAGCAAGCCTATAGCATTTGCGATACTCTTGGTTATCTTACTGGTGATTACCCGACCATCCCAATTCTAAGAGAGGTGTTGAACACTAATGTTAATGCTGTCATTGCAATTGACAAATCTAATTCTTATGGGGATCGCTACAACCTAAGTTGGAGGAACCATCCTAACCTTAGTTGGACTGGTAACCACTACGAAGGGGGCCCCATGAAATCCTTTAAACCATTCCAACAATCGTAGTCGCACTTTCAACCGTAACCACTTCAGCAATTTTACCAGCAATCCCAACCTTTAGTTATCTTTCAATTTCAGCCATCGCAGCAGTACCAACAACCTCAAGGCTCGAACCCTAATTGTTATATTCCACTACATAAGAAACTCCCTGAGGAGAATTTGTAAGGCATGTTCCAGCAGATGCTGCATACGATGAACCAGATGAAAGTTTCAATGGAGAAGATTGCTAATTAGAATAACCCGAAAGGGAATGCAGCGTTTTTAGCTCAACCCCAGCCAAACCCTTAGGGAAATCATAATTATTCTTTTTCTTCAGGCACTAAATAATATCATGAGCAGGTCAAAGCTATCACTACTTTGAAGAGTGGTAGAATTATTGACGCTCAGATAGAGCCACCACCACCCGAGTATGTGCAAGTAAGATGGTTAGAGGACGAAGGTGAAGAAATCGAAGCCGAAAATCATACATCCACTAAAACCCAGAGAGAGGCTGAGATAGCTAAGGAAGCTAAGAATGTGAATGACGTCCCTAAAAATAATGAAACTTCTATTCATCACATTCCCGTTCCTTTTCCTCAAAGTTTGCAAAATCTGGCCTTTGGGTGTATATATTACGCGTTTCTAAGCGTAGTCAATATGCAAAAAGTAAAATAGAGTTATCGCTAATATTTTTACAACACAATAATCGAACCTAAGTATAACTTCATAACTCTTATCACATAATTGACTAATGCTAAGTAGATTATACTTTAAACCTTCTATTAAGTGAACATTATCAATACAAATAGATTCCTTATCAATTTTACCTAAGTAGATTATGCTTTATCTCTAAAAGTGACATTCCCTCCTTATTTAGGAATGAAACTTAAGAAGATTTTTTTGTCTTCCGTCATATGCTTGGAACAACCATTATCCAAGAACCATTTGGTTTTACTTCCTCTTGCTTTCATGCAAACCTACACCATAATTTTAAGTAACTTCTCCATTGGTACCTAAAATGTTTTGGGTCCTTTTGGGTCGGTGTACTTAATGGTTCCTATTGGAACCCAAGCAAGCTTTATATTAGGAAAACCTTCATTCTTGTAAAAACAAGAGTGCGCATCATGAATGTTCCTACCATAATATGACTAAAGATGAATGGATTATGAGGTGTGTATGTTTTAAAGAAATTTTTATAATCCTTTTGATTATCGAATTGGTTATATCCTAAACTGACTTTGTGAAAGATACACCTTTGCATGCCTAATAGTTTATCCAAGTTATTCCTTCCATTGGTGAACTTGGTTAGATTATTAATCAAGTCTTCCATTTGATCTTTCAAGTTATCATTTTTTAATACAAATGTGATTGGAATTTTTATTTTTATTTTTCCTTTTTCAAAGTTTTAATTTCATTTTTGAAATTTGTGCACGTTTTCATTTTGAAGAGTTTCACACTTTCTATAAATGATGGTGTTTTCTTTCTTGAGATTTGCATTCTTCTTTGAAAGTTCTTCAAATTTTCTATGCAACTTCTCAAACATCTTATAAAGCTTATCATTGTCATTATGCACACTTTCATTTTAAAAATCATCATAATCACTAAAATAGTTATAGTTTGAATTTACATCATCATCGTTTGCCATAAGGCAAAGATTTCCCATTTTCTTATCGCGAGAGTCGACATCAAATTCTCCACCTTTAGAATCACTCCACATTTCCTTGAGAGTGTGTTTCACTTGTTTGAACACTGTCTCTTTTGTCTATTTTCTCCTTTTTTTCTAATCGAAAAATTTGTTTTGAAATGTCTGGGTTTATGGCAATGGAAGCATTTCTTGACTTCTTCATTTTTAACTCTTTGCTAAGTTATTCGATCATTGTTTCTTCTTGAAGAAGAATAGTTGTTGTACTTTCCTTGATAATTCTTCTTATTTGCTAAAAATTTCATGAATTTTCTAGACAGAATTGCCATGTATTCGTCTCCACCCATTGAACCATCATCATTTTCATGTTAAATAGCCTTAAGAGCTAAAGTCTTATTTGATTTTGCATGGCTTCCTCTTTTCATTCTAACTCCTTCTCATGGGTGTTTAGAGATCCCAAGAGTTCATTCATGCTAAGAGTTTTGAGGTTCTTAACTTCTTGTATAACCGTCATTTTAGGCCTTAATTTTTTTGGAAGAGTCCTAAGTATTTTTCTAATCTTGTCTTCATTAGTATAAACCTTGCCAAGAAGACCAACAGTATTAGTAATAATCGAAAATCTACTATATATAAAAGTAAGAAATTCATTACTTCTCGCTCGATACACCGATTGGGATGGTCTTTATATCCACGAAAAGGTGATTCAAAGATCTATAACTTCTTAAGAGAAAGTATCTCCAAATTATGGATGGAGAGAATTAAGAATTTTATCAAAAACAACGCTTGGCCACAATGTTTCCGAATGATCAAATTTTCACTAACCGGCCCACTAAGACCATTCTTTAACAACTTCCACACAACATTTACTTAATACAACATAATTAACATTAAAATAAACACAGAGTGTTACATTTTCTTCTTTATCATATGTATAGGGAGCATTTACTTCCTGGAGGAGAAGATCAACTAACACACCAACCAAGTTTTAGAAAGAGAGAAACCTTTGTTTTTAATAAAAAACGTCCAATTTATTTACAAGATTATATGATAAGCTAGGTTAAGAGAGGATAATAAAACTCATGTATTTAGGTGCAATGTCAAAATCTACAATCAATGAATCTTCTTATGCATAAACATAGACTGATAGACTAGCTTGATAGTTGTTGACTTGTGATAAGGGCATAACCTTATATTCATCTTATTTATATAAAGATCCCTCTGCTCCAAGATAATTGTTGTTCCTTTGAGTTTTTGTTTCACATGTTGCCATGTGTCTTTTAGCTTTACCACTTCCATCACACAAAATACAAAATCTTTGACTAATTGGTTAAAAAAGATATGCTCTAGATTTTCACACAAACAACTAGCTTGTACAAATGTGCACATTCTATTTTTTCAATAGTAATAGTTTTTGCCATCAAACAATGGTGGTATAGTGATAGAAATACCTTCGGAAAGACCGATTCCTTGATAAATAGACATAATCTTATATTATAAGATTGTTAAAACAAAACAAGAGTCCAACCATGATATTAATTGTTGGTCAGATAATAACTCTAGAGGGGGTGAATAGGGTTTTAGAAAATAATATGGAATTAAAAATGCTTTTGAAAAATGTTTAAGTAGATAATGAATGACTGAATATCAAGGAAACAATCAAGTAATATAAACTCAATATAAAACAATAAAGATAAAGTAAGAAGCTTGAGTTTAAAAAGATGAAACTGTAGTACACAAAGTCGTCTTGTTCACGCGGTTCGGTTGTTTAGACCATACATCTGCGCCTGAGTAGTTCTCCTGAGAAGTTCCACTAACTAATTTTCTTATGGTGAACATCAAACTTCTTACAAGTGTAATGCATATCACTACACTCACACAAAATACAATCTTGCTCGACAATGAGAAATCCTTTCACAAATGAATGAATATAATTTGTTTGGTAATACACAACAATGTATAATAACTCTCAAGTGTATACAAAGATATAAAATGAAGCTCGCACTAGAGTTATCAAATTTGCTCAAAGTTTCTAGCTCAAGATGAAGATGGATTGATCAAATAAGGACTTGAATCTTTTAAATATTGATGCTATAATGATAAATAGTTGAAATAGTGATTCAAGAGGGTTAAATATGTCTTAGATGTCCAATATATAGTCCTAAAGAATATATGGCCATTTTAGAGGTTAGGTGCAGAGGTTGCTTCAAAATGTGGCAAAAATCAGAAATTCAACGGCTATATTATGAGGTATTAATTGATTGAGTAAAGCTTATTAGCCGATTGATGACCTTTAGTCGACTGATGTCTATTAAGCCAAAATTTTAAAATTTTGACTTACAGAATTTTGGCCCAAAATTCATTTTAATGCTTGGGAGATGTTCTTAACATGTTTTTAAGATACCTATTTTCGTTTGAACTAAAAAATTATTCATATAAATTTATAATGAATTTATTTAGAAAACCGGTTTATGAAAAACAATGTTTTCAAAGAAATTCAATACTAAGCTTGTTTGAGTCAATATTTAAATGATGCAAGATTATATTTGAGCTATTAGAATGGACAAATGAGAAACTTTACAAATAATCTAAGCACTCACTCAATTCTTGATTTAACGAGTCTTCAAATGCTTGATACGTTTCTTTGATTCTTCACTTGTTCTTTTTGGCGTTGATCTCTAATGGAATGTATGTCATTGCTTCTTTATCAATAGTGTCATGTGAGGCAAGCTTTTGTGAGTCGTGTACTTGTGGAGTTATGATCTCGGTTGGATAGTTGCTTTAGGTAAATTTTGTTCCACGAATGATAATGATTCGAAATTGTAGCTATACTTAATTCAACACAGATGTTAAATTGCATATGATTAATATATTGTTATTATCAAAACAAGATTAATTACTTTTTAGGTTAATACTTCTTATTGGTCTTGAATTTTAGTCTATTACATCATACAAAAAAAAATTAGATCCACCCCTCGTCACAAAATTCTGGTTGAAGATTGCAAGAAATTGTGCAAGTTCATTCACACATGGGAGCTATAGGTCTGGTGCTTATCGTTTGGTTTGGGTTTTATATTATGGTCGGAATATTACATTCAATTTTAAAAGAATTCTGATGTTTTGTTTAGGTTTTGGGGTAGGAATGTATCATTCAAGGATTAAAGTATTCCTTCAAATTTCTCCATCTTAAATAAATGAGAATAGAGGATTACTCTAGGCACTCTCTTTTATATTTTCTCCTAAGATTCCCTCTTAGGACAAAAATATCCATTTCACTTACTAAGACAAATTTATTTATTTTCATTTTTATTCTTTCTAAACTAAAAGTATTTTTTTTGTTATGAAACTTTTTCTTTTTATTATTAAATAAATAAAACAACTTTTTGACTGTACTTAATAATAAAAATTAAAAATTTACCTTTGTAAAATTGTTAAGATTTATCTTTTAAGTTAATATGAAGAACATTTTGATAATTCACATTCATTTCATTTTTATTTTCGTTTGAACTAAATATAGAGAGGTAGTTCAATTATCCAGGACAGAAGACCTCCCCTTCAAATTAAACATTGCAAGGTATCCTACATACTAGATTTTTTTAATTTTTTTTTTAGAAATTTAAAATGCTAATTTTATTTCTAAAACTTAAACTAAACGAGTACTTAGAGTTTTATTTCATCTTTTTTAGAAGGATATGAATGAGCATTCAATTATTAAATTTATAACACATGGAGTCTCTTGAAAAGACTTTAACAAGAGATAAATGCTTTTTCACCATAGGAACATGAATAAATGACCCTACCCAATGTGTATTGCATGGGAGAAAATTCCACGAAGAGTCTCTAGCTTTATTTGACAGCGCGCCATTGTACCATCCACCTTTTTTTCCTTTTTTATTAAAAAAGGTATAAGCAATTTATGCTTTTTTTCCTTTTCTCTTTTCCCTTTATACATGGCGATATCTTAGGGAAAAAGGATGGGTGAGGGACTCCGGAACGGTCTGCACATGAAATTTGTTGGTGCAGGTTTCATGCAGTTTGGCAACTTCGCGCTAGTTTTTCAATACCAAGGAGTGGGATTTGGGCTTTGGACAAACATGAAAGTTTTAGATCATTGAAATATCTTTCGAACCATGCAGACTCATTTGGACTTCGAATGAAGAAGTTATGCCCTTCCAAAGAGGACATCAATTTGCCGGCATGGCAATAACGTGCTATTTTTGGACTAATCCTCACCCGGACTACCAGGTCACTCTACGACCATACTAAGAAGTTATGTAACACTAATATAACATGTAAGAAGTCCTCAACTTGTCCCAAGTTGTCAAAGAAGTAAAATTTCACTGTTCAAAATTTAAATCAATCCTAAGAAGGACGAGGAAATCGAGAATTGTAAATATCGGGGTATTACAATTTGGCTCCTCTCATAACGACCAAATGTGAAGTTCAATTATTACATGAATTAGATCCTCCAATTAAGTTAGTTACACAGAATTAGTCACTGTTTTTAGCCGTGATAAAGCTTACTCAAGGTATTGCGCCTGACACTATAAAGTCCCAGATGTGTCATAATATTTGACTGCGAAAAATTGGCGTTCATAATTTTGTTATCAAGTATGTAAAGTGTCAAAATTTAAGATTGTTATGGTAAGTTATTCCAATCGACAAATTCTTTAGTCTCGATTTATAGCCAAAATAAATTTGTTGCGATAATCGCATGACAATGTAGACATCTAATACTATATATACTAGATTCATAAACACACGTGATACGTGTATATGCTTTCTTTTTATGCACACATATATGAAATTTAAATTAAAAATTGTTCAAGTCTCAACAATTTTTTTTCATTTAGAAAATATGAACATATATAGGGGTAAATATGTAACATCAAATTTAGTGTCCGAATGATGATAATTAAAGTAAAGTTGATTCTGAAAGTGTGGGCAATGGAGACATTATCATTGTAAAGTCCAAAGATTACTTTGTATACCTGGATAGAGTCCTTTATTTCCACTTTTGCACACGTCTACCACATCTTCTGATTGATCTTGAATTTTAGTCTGCTAGGTCTTAGTAAAAAAAATTTGGATCCATGTCTAGTCACAAAATTTTGGTTGAAGATTGCAAGAAATTGTGCAAGAGCATTCACACACGGGAGCTATAGGTGCTGTTTATCTTTTAGGCTTTTTTTTGTTTGAGTTTTAAATTATTTTAGAAATGCTACATTCAATTTCAGAAGAATTATGATGTTTGGTTTAGGTTTTGAGATATAAATGTATCATTCAAGAAAATAGAATATTCCTTCAAATTTTCCGGTGTTAAATAAACGGAAAAATAGGATTATTCTATGCACTTTCTTTTATATTTTCTCTTAAGATTTTATGTTCAGACCAAAATATACCTTTCACTTACCAAGTCAATTTTTTTTTTCATTTTTATTCTTTTTAAACTATTTTTTGTTATTAAACTTTATTATTATTAAAAAAAAATCTTTTTATTATTAAATACGTACAACTTTTCACTGATCTTAACAATAAAAATTCAAAATTTCTCTTTGTCAAATTGTTAAGATTTATCTTTTAAGTTTATAAAAATTAAGAACATTTTGATAATTCAAATGCATTTCACTCTTATTTTCGTTTGAACTAAATATAAAGAGGTAGTTCAACGTTTCAA
This sequence comes from Lonicera japonica, assembly GCA_021464415.1. Classification (NCBI taxonomy): domain Eukaryota; kingdom Viridiplantae; phylum Streptophyta; class Magnoliopsida; order Dipsacales; family Caprifoliaceae; genus Lonicera; species Lonicera japonica. The sequence goes on along the minus strand of CM038463.1, from coordinate 29,094,841 downwards.
GAAAGAAGAACTCTTGTTCGAATCAAACATTGACAAGGTATCGTAAATGTTAAGAGAAAATTTTTTCGAGAATTTAAAATGCTCATTCCATTCTCAAAATTCAAACTAAATGAGCCTTTAGAGTTTTGTTTCCTCTTTTTTAGAAGGATATGAATTAGCATTCAATTATTGGCTTTATAACACATGGAATCTCTTTAAAAGACTTTAACAAGAGAGAAATGCTTTTTCACCATAGGAACATGAATAAATGACCCTACCCAATGTGTGTTGCATGTTTATTTACCATTCGAATCTAGGACCAAAATTCCACAAAGAGTCTCTTTATTTGACAGCTATTGTACCATCCACCTTTTTTCCTTTTTTATAAAAAAAAGGTATAACCAATTTATGTTTTTTTTTTCTCCTTTTATACACCGCGATATATTGGGACTAAAAGTTATGTAACATTAATATAACAGGTAAGAAGTCCTCAACTTGTCCCGACTTGTCAAATAAGTAAAATTTCACTGTTCGAAATTTAAATCAATCCTAAGAAGGACGAGGAAATCAAGAATAGTGTGAGATAAAATATCGGGGTATTACAATTTGGCTCCTCTCATAACGACCAAATTTGAAGTTCAACTATTACATGAATTGGATCCTCCAATTAAGTTTGTTATGCAGAATTAGTCACTGTTTTTAGTTGTGATAAAGCTTACACAAGGTATTGCGCCTGACACTATAAAGTCCCAGATGTATCATAATATCTGACAGTGACAAATTGACAATACAGAATTTTTTTATCAAGTATGTAAAGTGTCAAAATTTAAGATTGTTATGGTAAGTTATTCCAATTGACAAATTCTTTAGTCTCGATTTATAGCCAAAATAAATTAGTTACGATAATCGCATGACGGTGTAAACATCTAATACTACATATACTAGATTCATAAACACACGTGATGCGTATGTACGCTTTCTTTTTATGCACACATATATGAAATTTAAATTAAAAATTGTTCAAGTCTCAACAATTGTTTTTTTCATTTAGAAAATATGAACAAAAATAGGGACAAAATATGTAGCATCAAATTTAATGTCATAACCAAATGTAGAACTTGATTTTTATATATAGATGATAATTAAAGTAAAGTTGATTCTGAAAGTGTGTGGCTATACATGCACCATTTGTTACAAGTAATATATAATATATTAGGCAATGGAGACATTATCATCGTAAGGGTCCAAAGATTACTTTGTATATGTGGATAAAGATTACTTCTGATTTGTCTTGAATTTTAGTCTGTTAGGTCTTAGTAAAAAATAATTTGGATCCACCTCTAGTCACAAAATTTTGGTTGAAGATTGCAAGAAATTGTGCAAGAGCATTCATACATGGGAGCTAAAGGTGTGCCTTTATCTTTTAGGTATTTTTTGGTTTGAGTTTTAAATTATTTTCGGAATGCTACATTCAATTTCAAAAGGATTCTGATGGTTTGGTTTAGGTTTTGAGGTATAAATGTATCATTTCAGGAATGGAATATTCCGTCAAATTTCTCCATATTATATAAACGGGGATAGAGGATTATTCTAGGAACTTTCTTTTATATTTTCTCTTAAGATTTTATGTTAAGACCAAAATATCCCTTTCACTTACCAAGACAATTTTTTTTTTCATTTTTATTCTTTTTAAACTATTTTTTTTTTATTAAACTTGTTTTTTCTTTTTATTATAAAATACATACAACTTTTTCACTGTTGTTAGCAATAAAGTTCAAAATTTTTCTTTGTAAAATTGTTAAATAAGATTTATCTTTTAAGTTTATAAATATGAAGAACATTTGGATAATTCAAATGCATTTCACTTTTATTTTCATTTGAACTAAATATAAAGAGGTAGTTCAACGTTTCAGAAAAGAAGAACTCCTGTTCAAATCAAACATTAAAAAGACATCGTACATGTCAAGCGAAAAACTTTTTGAGAATTTAAAATGCTCATTCCATTCTCAATGTTCAAACTAAACCAACCTTTAGAGTTTTGTTTCAAACTAAACCAACCACTTTTTTTCTAATATTCCCATAGTCTATAAAATAAACTCAAGAATTTACTAGCCTAAGTCATCAATTGAATAATCAAGTGTGTAAAGCGAGTGTAAGCGCAACTACAATAAAAATATTTAAGTTTAAAACTTATTACTATAGTTCAATTCAAAGTTGACTTGCATTAATAATATAAGTCTTCTTCTCCTTAATTTGCCTCTCAAATGTCACATTTTTCTGATAAAAGAAAGAAAATGTCACATTTCATTCGTTATCACCATGTTATTTTGGGTCCCCACTCCAGACTAATAATAGGAGCATACTTTAATTATAAATAACATTATCATAACGAAAAAGAAAAAGTGTGATATCACTTTGCATAATTTGTTATTATATAAATTCAGAAGGGCAAGAAATTATATTAGGTTTTTGGATTCCTAATTGGTCTTTGTGGGTTTTTATTTCGTCAAAAAGTCTTACATTATAACGTAAAAATGCGATTGAAACCCTTACTTCTAGTGAGGATAATATGACTCTTGATTGCTAAGTTACATATAATTCTTTTGAATATTTTCTTTAAATTATTTGTATTTAAATAATACACGTATCATGTGTGTACAAAATCTAGTTATACTTGTGACTTTAGCGCTCAAAAACTATTTTTAATAACACTTTAGATATATATATATATATATATATTGGACACTTTAACGTACCAAGAATAATATTTAAATTGTTAGAACATTTATTTAGAATGTTAATATATAGTCATACTGTAAAAGAAATTATGTTTAATGCTTGTATAGTAATCAATAATTCTTGTTTGTAATCCCCTAGGTCTTCTCCTTTTAATCTCCGAGAAGACTAATAATAACCTTCAAGCAATCTCTTTTGAATTCCACACAATTCCGTCCGTGCAATAACAATTCATTCACTGCCGGGAGAATCACAATAACCATGATAATAATAATTGAAGGTTTGATTATTTTATTTTGTTTTTAATTTTAGTTCGAGCGACAACTCATTTATTAACTTCAAATAGTTGACAAGAATATACCATCATTTATTCAAAAATTAAATCAAGTCCAAAACAAAAAAGTTAAATCTAATAAAAATAAAACAATAACAAAAATTTTTAGTAATATAATCAAATAAAATTAACTTTTTGGAGAAAATCCACTATGCCCTTAGTCAATGGAAGTCAATTTATTTTATTTATTATCAAATAAAATTGACTTCCACTGACTTTGAACGATGATAAAAAATTTCTTTACACATGGAACTTCAAACACCCCTCAAACTCCCATTTCTCTCCCATCTCCAATTCCACTAAACTTTGTAACACACCAATAAAGAATAAAAACACACACACACACACAAAATGCGTATTTATTCGCTACAAATAATCCTAGTTTTGTGCACAATTAATGCACAAGCCTCAGCAGTAGTCACGGCTGAAGCATCACTAGCAAAGCCCAACTGCGAAGACAGATGCGGCAACGTATCAATACCATATCCCTTTGGAATCGGAGCAAATTGTTCGGCCACCAAATCATTCACAATAACATGCATGACCTCTTTCAAGGTCCCAAAGCCCTTCATCGACATAGGCATCAATCTCGAAGTACTCGAGATCTCATTAAGTAGAGGCACTATCCGAGTCGAAAATCCTGTAGTCACATCAAATTGCAACAACAGGAGTAATGAAGGGCTATTAGTGAACTTGGCATCGACACCGTTCTCTTTTTCGGACTCCTCTCGGTTCACTGCTATGGGCTGCAACAATCTCGCTTTGCTAAACGATCAAGAAACGGCGATTGGAGGGTGCATGTCATTTTGTAATAACACTTCCGTTAATGATACAAGTTGCTATGGAATTAATTGTTGCCAGACCAGAATTCCCCCGTCCCTTAAGTTCATTAACGTGTCTCTGCAGAGTATTGATAAAAAACTTCGTCGCCACTGCAGGTAATGTTATATATTACTATCACGCAGTATGACCAGGGGCGGACCCAGGATTTTTCGATGGGGTGGGCTGAATTAACACAAAAATTTATGACAATTTTTGAACCAAAAAATTTATTCCTACAGTGGAAAAAATTTCAAAATTTAAAATAAAAATAATATAGTTAAATGTAATTCTTTTTTATGGAAGAAAATTAGTATTCGTAAAAATTATTAATTTATAATTAAGTATGTTAGATTAAATATTTGTTTGTTACGATAAAATGGATACTTAAGTTAAAAGATGGACGAGATTAAAGTCAATCTGAAAGTGTGCAGGAGAGAGTATCTTTGTCAAAGACCAATAAAAATGAATAAAGATTTCCTCTTGGTTGAAGTATATTGTATTACAAATAATATTTTTTAGTTTAAATTAAGAGTCTCATTTTTTTTAAAATGTTAATAAAAATAATAATTTTAATGCATGTCTCAAATTAAAATTTTAGTTTTCCTTTTAAAAATATAATTAATATACTAAATTTTCTGATACTAAAGAAATTATGTTCTTAACAATTCATTAATTTTAAAACAAAATTGTATTTCTTAAGAAAATAAAAAAGTTAAAATAAATTCCTGAACATTCACAAAAAGGTTAAATAAATTGAATTGAATTAAATTATTTTATATATATATGTGTGTAAATATATTAAGAGAGATAGAGAGAGGCTCTAGTTTGACAACAACACAAAACTTTTTAATTTATTTGGTTTTTTTTGTATAGTAGTGTGGGCCAGCTAGCTCATAATTTTTTCCCTTTTCAAGAGAGTTTGAAAAAGATTGACTCGACTGATTGTAGGCTGGGGGTGGGCTGGACTAAGGAATTTACTAGTCTAATAACATTTTTTTTATATAACTACTGGAAAAAAAAAAATTTGGGCTGGGCTGGAGCCCTCTGGGCCCAGGCCCAGTTCCACCCCTGAGTATGACTACGTACATTAATTCACTACAAGATGATAATTGTTCAGTGACAAATGAAATTATAATTTCTTTTCTCACAAACTACACCAACGACAAAGATTTTGTCACTAGAGGGTCACTAAAAGGTTTTGGTCACAAAAATGGTTTTCCATGGCAAAAGGTTTTAGTCGATAAGACTCTCTACTGCTTCACTAAAATATTGTGACACTCAGGGGTGTTTTCGGTTTCGATTTCCAAACTTAAATATATCCGAACAAAAATTTTCGATTCCGTTTTATTTGATTTTCATATAATTTTCTTTAAAGTAAATAAATTGTAAGACAACACTTATTTTGGTCAAAAAAATAATAACTCTATACTTGGTCATACTTATTTGGGATAGAAAAAATATCACTCTTACATTTATAATATAGTTTTAATATTCATGACATCTCAGAGAGTTGATTTCTCACAAGATCTTGTAAATTTTAGGAACATAAAATTTTAGTTAGTGAAGTAATATTATTTTCGAGTCACATATGCAATGATTCGGTTTAGTTTGGTTCATTTTTGTAATGTCACGCCCCAAACCCGAACCAAATATATTTTATTTCGGTTCTGTTTCTTTGTTTCGGTGTTTTATGGATCAGTTCGGTCATTTGATTTTTGGGATTGTCACAACCACCCTAGTGGCACATGCTTAGGAACACCTTAGTGACAATAACATTTTGTTGAAGTGGAAATTAACGGGAGATCCAGAAGTTCCACATCACAATCTTGCTCTAAATTAAATTATCAACATTACAGAATAAATTGTGATTAAACAATTATAAATCTGATTAATTTAAAACTGCATACTTGATAAACATATTAACTTAAATATTAGAGTTATTTATAATTAACCCCCTTAATGTTTCACAGCTTTTGTAATTTCACTCATGAAGTTCATTTTGCATTATGCCCGTCCTTAAATTTGGCTCTTGTTTTAAATTTAGTCCAAAACCTAACCTGCAATTAACTTTTGGACGATTTTGCCAATGTGTTACTTTAATCTTCAAGCCACGTCAGCTGCACGTGTCAATTTCCTTCCAAAAAACAAAAAAACATGTTGAGTTTTAGACTAAAGTAAAAATATGATCAAACTTTATAAATAGATGTGGCACGCAATAAATTTCATGGATGAAATTGAAAAAACAGTCAAATTTAATGAAAATAAATTATAAATAACTCTAAATACCATATCTAACAGTTGCTTTGTTGAATTGTTAATTACTGATATGAGAAAAAATTATGATTGAATATAAAATTGCTTAATCTTACTTGTAACACAGGTACGCATTTATGGTGGACCAAGAATGGTTTAGTGAGTTGAGCAATCCCTTTGTGGTGCAATTTATGGAAAATGTGCCAGTTGTGCTTGATTGGGTAAAACATGGGGGATCTTGTGAATCCTTCGAAGAAAAAAATATTTCTTGCGGTGCAAATTATCCTAGAGATAATAGTACTAATAATGCCACATCCTTATGTGGCCGTAATGCTAGATGTTTTCCTCGTATGGGTTTGTGTACTTGTGAGCTTGGCTTCTCTGGCAACCCATATCTTCTCAATGGATGTCAAGGTACTACTACCACTACTATTAGCACATCTTTCTCATTCTTTTTAATTTTTTTTGATGTTTTATATAGAGTAGCGTATTCACATCGCACTGGTATTTGGAATGAAAGCGATTTTATTATGACATTTTAGTTTTAACCCTTAATACTGTACTTTGTGTGCATTCTTCTTTTGGCACTAGTACGTTCAATATTGTTCACTAGTTTAATTACCTTTTTAAAGTCAATTTGGTTTTGAAATTAGTTTTTTCATAGATAGTCTAAAAGTTCATATAAAGTTTGTGATGGATGGAGTATTGAAGTGTGTGAGTGTGTTTGAGTGTAAGGTCCCTACCCGAGCTTGGAGGTCCTAACTTTAGTCTCTTCATTTGCAAATGCGGTATTATTTTTACGATGTAAAATTAAAGTTGCAAATGCGTAATTATTTTTCCGATCTAATAAAGAAAAAATAAGTTGTACTTGTTGGCTAACAAGTTTGGGTGACATGCATGCAGATATTGATGAATGTGCAAACCCAACAAATAATTCATGCAGTAATATCTGTGTGAATACAGTAGGGGGTTATACATGTTCTTGCCCCTCTGGATTTGAGTTTTACCCTCCAGACCGTTGTTATAAAAGGGACACTCGCAAGATGGCTTTAATAGGTATATAACACATCTCTCTCTCTCTGTGTCTCTATCTCTCTCTGTCTCTCCCTCCCTCTCTCCCCTTCTCTCTCTCTCATACTTCAGTTGTGCTTATCAAGCACGCGCGTGACATTTCTGGTGAAACAATTGCTTAGTTTTCCTTAATTTCATAACGCACATAGTTAATTTCAAATCATGGTTATGATAAGGGATTTATGGATCTTAGATTAATTGAACTTTCGGTATGGATCTCCAACGTATTGTAATTATCTATCAAACGGCTAGATTGATGAATTATATGAATTTGAGAGAAGTTAATAATAGGCAAAACTTATTTATTTTACACCAAATAATATAAGCGACTTGTTTTAAGAAGTGTAAGTTGATGAAGCTTAACTATTGCAGGGACTAGCAGTAGTGTTGGAGGGCTTCTTTTAATAGTTGGTATGTGGTGGTTGTACAAAATAATGAAAAGAAGAAAGAAAACAAAGCTCAAGAAAAAATTCTTCAAGCGAAATGGTGGTCTGCTTTTGGAACAACAATTATCTTCCGGTGAAGAAGGTAACGTTGATAAAACAAAAATTTTCACGTCAAAAGAGTTGGAAAAGGCCACTGACCAGTATAATCAAAACCGCATCCTTGGTCAAGGAGGTCAGGGTACAGTTTACAAAGGAATGTTGGCGGATGGCAGAATTGTAGCAATTAAAAAATCCAAAATTGAAGATGAACGCCAACTTGAACAATTTATTAACGAGGTTGCTATTTTATCTCAAATTAACCATAGAAATGTGGTTAAATTACATGGATGTTGTTTAGAAACAGAAGTTCCTATGCTGGTATATGAATTCATCCCTAATGGAACCCTTTTCCAGTACATCCATGATGAAAATCCAGAGTTCCCACTTTCTTGGGATGTGCGTTTACGAATTGCTGTAGAAGTTGCAGGAGCTCTAACCTACCTACACTCAGCAGCTTGGGTACTAATTTATCATCGAGATATCAAGTGCACAAACATACTCTTAGATGAAAAATTTAGAGCAAAAGTGGCAGACTTTGGGACCTCGAGATCAATTGCTATTGACCAAACACACTTAACAACAAAAGTACTAGGAACATTTGGTTACTTAGACCCAGAGTACTTTCAGTCAGGCCAGTTTACAGAGAAAAGCGATGTTTATAGCTTCGGAGTAGTTCTTGTTGAGCTCCTGACTGGAGAAAAGGCGGTCTCATCAACTAGAATTGAGGAAGGAAGAGGCTTAGCATTGCATTTTAAATCGGCGATAAAGGAGAACCGCTTGTATGATATTCTTGATGCCAGAGTTGCGAGAGAGGGAGTAAAAGAAGAGATCAAAAGGGTCGCTAATCTTGCAAAACGATGCTTGAACTCAAATGGCAAGAAAAGACCTACAATGAAAGAAGTGGCAATGGAACTAGAAGGGATTAAAAGGTCGAACAAAGCACAAGTTGAAGAACACCATGAAGCTGAGGTTGAAGATGTTATTGAACTACAGGGGCCTTGGGATATAGGGTCAAGTTCAATTGGGTCAACTTCAATAGGATCAAGTTCAATAGGGTCAAATTCAATAGGGTCTGTTGCCAATAACATATCAGCCTCATTAGATGTTCAACCTCTACTCTATAACTGACAAATTATTTATAGCAATAGTGTGTGTTTCTATATACTACTTTTTATCTTGTGCAAATCTAGGAAGTTTAGTAAGTTTAGTTATATAACCTTGTGCTTATAGGTGTGACTTTGTGAGTTAGAATTGAAATTAATGTAATTCTCTAGCTTGTTTTGTGTAGTTAGATGTCCAACATCTACTTTGTAACTAATTTGTGATGAACTATATATAACTTTATTGTGTGATTTGTATACTACCTTTTATCTTGTCTGATTATACAACCTTGTGCATATGTGTTGTGATAAATTTTAATACTCGCAAGCGCACGAATTAATTTATAGTATAACGTGTAAGCAAGGTCGATCCAACAAGGACTCAAACAATATGTTTTATAATTATCTTGTTAATTTTTCACTAAATTCCTAATCTAGTAAAGAAAATTTTATGAGAGTCAAACAAATAAAATAAAATAAATTAAATTAAATAAAACAAAAACTAAACTAAAGCAATGGAACTAAATTAAATAATACTAAGCAAGATAATAAAATTAATGAATTAATTAACTAGGGTTTCGGAATAATATATTTAATATCATCTTCCTAAGTATTCATGCGTGTAAACTCTACTCTTATCTCACAACAATTTGGTCTCTCGACCCTATTATTTGCGGAAAATAAAACCATTCAATTTCAATTAATTAATAAAATTCAATTGTAATTATTCCAAAACCAAACTTTTGTATAAAGTCAAAACACTCATTATATCCGTCAAAACACACCATATATCCGCTCTTAACAAATCATAAAGTGAATCCAACAAAACAAATGAGAATCCAACTTTATTTTCATCAATTAAAATAGTCATCCAATAGGAAGAATTGTATTTAACATTAACGCATTAAATTTGCAGAGTCAAGTGGCATGAACACGTGTAAGGGAATCAATTAAATATACTCATCTTAACCCTAGCCCAAATTTACGCTAGCATAGATAAAAATAAATAACAAATTATGGGAGCATAAAATTAGAACTTTTATTCGGGCCGGTTATTCGAGGCATGCCCAAGATTCGTGGAGCAGATCCAGATGGGGAGTGAGAATTCACACTAAGCATGTAAAGCTATGAGTACCCAGCCGAGTAAAGGTATCTCAACCGAGCATAACGGCAAAGGCATATATAACCGAAGTGCTGATATAAGCATCATAGCCAATACGAAAGAGACACATGTACTTATGGGCATGATCAGTGCTTGTTGCCGATGTAGGCGCCTGGTCAAATGACGATAGGACACCTGTAAATTGCAAAGCTAGTTATGGATAAGAGCACACTCCCCACATGAAAATTGTAAGTTTGATGAACAAGTTATACCCTTTATTGTCATTTTAATATTAACCTAATGAGTATTGTGACCTTAATTTTATAAGTATAAATAGAAGGGGATAGCTCACTTAGAAAGATTCCAATTTTTACCAACCCTCATACAATTAACATTCTCTCTTAAAAAACAACTATTTCATCCTTGTAACTAATCTAAATTGAGCCATTATAGCTTAATAAATAACACTATCACACACTCCGGGAGGACGTACTGCCGGACTGGGTATAAAATTCTCTATCTACAGTCATTTTTGTAATTTTTTCTCATTTTTAGCATTCGTCATTTGATATTCTTTGAGTCACACCTTCATAAGCATTTTTGGAAAAATGGTCCATACAAGAAGCCAACAAGTTGGCGATGCAAACCCCGATATAATACCCATAGTTAATTCGAATCTAAACCCAACCACCAATCGAGCTGTGGCTCATGAACTACAAACAACTAGGCTCCCAGGTCGGGGCCTGAGTCATTCCCAACACACTCTACCTCCCCTTATGATACCAATTATGTGAATAAGGAACCCATGATTGTAGATGAGCAACATGAGCTTGCCAAGTTGAGGCAAGAAAAAGAAGTTTTACTACAAATGCTGGGGGAGCAGATGCTGAAAAACGTTATATAGGAGCCGGCCAAAGTGGTGGCCCCAATTAAAACCAATATTTCCTCCACTAGGGAAGAACTAGGAGATGAAGTTAATTCGACCGACCGTGAGAAGGGTAAGTCGAAAGTGGCCGAAGAGCCACGTGTGAAGGTTTTTAATGAAGGGGGGTGTTATACCGCCCCTAGTGCTACTATGCACCCTACTGTCTTCGACCAATTGGGGGATAAACCGGCCTAAACGGCCAAAAAAACAAAAAGTTGCACCAAGAATTGGGCCGAACAAGATTCGGGGAGAATGATTTATTTGGCGATTGCTGACAAAATAGATGATGAAAAGTTAACAACTGAGTTGACAAGGAAGGCTTTGGGGAAGACCTTCAGTCCCCTTTCACTTGGCGCATTCAGGATGCGCCATCGCCCGAGAAATTAGAGCAGTCGAAGTTCAACATTTATGACGGGCGTTCAGACCCAGCTTTGAGTACCCGCGTTCTGGATGCCCGGGGTCCTCGTGGTCGGCGATTCCGTTATTGCTATGAAAATCGATTTTGAAAAGAATAAGAGCCGCCAGTTTGTTTTAATAAACAAAAAAAAAGGTTTATGTAAAAGAGACGTATTTATGAACTAAATATCCTCTTATACACAATGTATGCGAAACAAGTTAATTCGAAGGTTCGAGGATTAAGTTACGAATCGCGAAGGTGTTAGGCACCCAATTCGCCCTTTCGATCTCTTGAGTAGGATATGCGTGTGTTATAATTCAGTTCTTGCATGCTATTACTTTACAACTTTTCGTGCTTGCCTTAGAAATCGAGATTTTGGAGATGGGATGAAAACAATGTGTGAGAATCCGGACCCATACCCCGAGATAGGAGAAAAGAGTCCTCGTTCTCGGTTTTATTTGAAAACGTATTTTATAGAGTCGCCAGTTTGTTTTACAAGAAAACAAACAAAAGATCATACGAAGGACAATTCGAAAGTGAATTATCCTTCATACGTTTGAAACCAGAGATTTATTTTGAAAATTGACTTTGCTAGGGTTCGGGAACTACGTTACGAATTGGGAAGGTGTTAAGCACCCAATTCGCCCTTTCGGTCTCTTAATGGATCATGTATCTAATTCCTATTTTAGATATCTTGCAAGTAGTTCGAATGGTTTTTAGAATAGTCCTTTCCGGATAAATTTAGTTTAAAATAATATTTTAAAATCAGACTCGAGCTTTGCGAGCGCCTACGTATTCATTCGTAGAATGAAATCAGAGTCTCGTAGTTCCTTTCTTTTGGAAACTGTTTTTGTATTTTTGTTTGTTTTGAAAACGAGTCAAAACAGGTTTTAGATTTCTTGTAAAACTTAGAAAGGATTTGTTTTGAAAGCAATGAACTTCTTTGCAAGTTATCTAATTTTCTATATTAAAAGTGAAATTAAATGCAGTACTGAAATTAAGGAGGGTTGTAGAAAATATACCTGATGCGCTTGAAGAAGAAATAAGAACCTTGCCTTGATTGCTCCTTTCTCTCTCTAGAACTTTCTCTTTCTAGATTTTCTCTCTCTAGAAGTTCTCTCTCAGAATTTCTCTAAAATGACTCTCTAATAATTTTGACAGAGTTTCTAATTGCTAAAAACACTATTGAGTGTTGATATCTCCCCAAAATGAGAGTCCAAGGGTCCTATTTATAGCAAAAATCTCGCCAAAAACGCTCCAAAAGAGGCCAACCGCAAAGGGTAGCCGCAGGGCGCGCGGCTGGGGCGTGCGGCTAGGTGCCAACCGTACGGTTGGGGAGCCAACCGTGCGGCTAGGGAAGGTACCAACCGTGCGGTTGGGAGCCAACCGTGCGGTTGGAGCGTGCGGTTGGGGGCTGCGGCTAGGAGCCAACCGTGCGGTTGGGGGCGTGCGGCTGGCTAACAAAAAAGTCAATTTTTCTAGTAAGCGAAGTGGCGACAAGGTTGCGATTAATTCCTAACGCGCTCGAAAATCAGGGTTTTTCCTAACAGTCTCTTGTATGCATGACGACTCAAGACTTGATGCAGAATGCTTGTTAGGTTTACGCGAGAGTCGCGGATTGGGGTGTTCACACAATGTGTTTCCTAATTCTCCCATGATTTTAAAAATAAGTGTGTGTGATTTGAAAAAGAGAATTTGATAATAATAGATGCAGTGAAACAAGTGATTTTGTAAAGCATTGGGCTTTTCGAAAACTGATTCAATGTGGAATCTTACACTCGATATGATATGAGGCGAGTTAACCAATCGTGTACCATAGTCTATTGATTAAACCGGTATAGATAGCACTAGTGCTCTCATCATCGAGTATTCATCACATATACACCGCAATCTATGAGTTAGATTGAATATATAGCGATTATCGATTCATTCGTATAACAATACCGCTAATCCGGGATTTTGAGAAAGTAAAAAAGTAATAATACTATTTCGGAATTGGGTTAGGGTTTATTATACGCCTTTGGTTTTGAAAACAATTTAAAAAAGGGGTTTTGAAAAGCTATCAAGTGATAGAAATTATGCAAACAAGAGTATGAATTATAAAACTGACGAATAAATAAAAGAAGAGAGAGAAAATTATATCTGAGCTCTCTTAGAGGGAGAGAATAAGGATATCTTGGTGTGTACCACGAAATTCCCTTGGATTGTTCATGAAAAATATGAATGGAGGGGGTCTATTCATAGTTGAAAAAAATACTTGGAGAGTAAGAAAAGAGATTGCAACTAGGACTCTTGGAGCATATCGTGAAACCTTTCCACCGTTGGATCATTCTGATTTTTGGATATGTGTTGGGAATAGAAGTCTTATAGATTGTGTAAAAATTTCAGGTCGATCAGATTTCGGGAAGGTTCACTTTTTCTCTGATTGGTACAAAGAGTTTGTTTCCGCGTAGGAAAGGTAGTTATTGTAAACAAGGTCACTTGTTTGTACGACAAGTCAAGTTCTAACTGTTGTATCATTCTGATTTTTGGATGAGTATTGCCAACATAAGTCTTATATACTCTGTAAAATATTGGAGACGATCGGAGTTCGGGAAGGACTCAGTCTCGTTGGCTTGGTACAAAGAGTTTGCTCTCGCGTAGGAAACGTACTTGCGTACAACAATCTCTACAATTGAACTTTCAACCGTTGGATTTTCCTAAATTTTGGATATGTTTTCCCTCAAAATGTTTTAGAGTTTGTATCCAAATTTGAGGTCGATCAGACTTAGGGAAGGCCACTATTAATTTTAATTTACTACAAAGGACATTTTGACTAGAATTGCACGATAGACAAATTGATTCTTGATGATCCCATGTCCAACAAAGCTGAATTTTTGAATATGTTCTTCCCCACAATAAGGCCTATCTACTGACCAAACTTCAAACCATTTTAACTTCGAGAAGACCTCCATTTGATCACCCAAAACAAACTCATGATTTTTTGAATTTTCGGAGATCCGACCGTCGAATTGAGCTGATTTTCGAGTATGCTACTCCTTATGATAATGTCTAATAACTCTCTAAGTTTGAGGATGATCCAAAATGTGTAACTCTCCTTTCAAAAATTTCCCAGAGTTTTGACGGTTTTCGGTTCCGGCAATTTTCGATAATTCTGTAACTTCTCATACGGGATCCTTTTGGCTTTCTTCTTTGAAATGTATCACATGAACAAAGTACATGTACATCTAGGAATGCTTGTGCATGCATGTGTACTTATTTTTTTGGAGTTCGGGATACTTGCGGGGGTCGCAAAATAAGGTGTTTACACCAGCCGATCACATTAGGCATTACAGGAAAGTAATGGCCTACTAGCGAAATGAGGAAGCTTTCATGTGCCGTATGTTCCCAGCCAGTTTAGGGGATACAACGCTCAGATGGTTTGATAAATTCCCCCTCTAAAATCAATTGCTTTCGTGAATTGGCCGAGCAATTTACAGCCAGGTTTATTACAAACACCAAAATGGTCAAAGGGCCAGAAGCCTTGACTCACATGAAGAAGAAGCATGGTGAAATGTTGAGAGAATATTCTCAAATATATTGGGAACTATTTGAGGAAACAGAGGACTACGATCAGCCCTTTCAAGTTCGGCTTGCCATGGGATAGCAATGGCATTTACAACGATCTGATGCACAATCCGCCGAAGACTTTTAATGATTTTTTGTCTAGGGTAGATGAGTTCTCGAGGGTTGAGATGATGATAGAGCGGCAAACAGATTTACGTTTAAGAGCGAAAAAAAGGGGAATGGTGATTGACGTGATGATGGCCAAGGCAAAAAGAACCGCAGAGAAGTGGGAGATAAGGATAAGAAGTCGAACACCTTTGTAACACCCCGTGTCCAAATTCCCATGTTAATCCTTCTCCAAAGCCCGGTTAAAGCTTAAGCTCCATCGAGGGGTGAACTTTTAGTTTCAGACCCTTCTTAGTTGATCAAACATTTCTTGCATGTCATCTTAGGTATATTGAGTTCGTGGGAACAATCTTTTCGTAATTCGGGTGGTTCGAAATAGAATTGAGATGTCAATCAGGTGTTTTCACTTTATTCGATTTCTTAATTTTAGTTAACTTTGAGCTATCGTAACTCATCCGTCTCTTGTCAGCTTAAGATTCTGCTTGCAACCACATTTAGTTTTTGATTCATTCTACAACTTTTATGTTTTGACTGAAAGCCAATTTATACTCCTTGTGGGTCAAATCAACTCGTGAAGTTGACCAATCGCTAATTCCGATTGTTTGGTTGTGCTTTCGCAGAGGGCTGTCTTCTATGGATTTCTGAGAATTTTTCATCCATAATTTGGGGAAACTTTCTTGATGAAAGTTGTATATATTTCAATTATCTTTCCATCGATATGTGGATCGTCCAAATCCGAGTTCGGAGCAGAGAGTTATGACCATAATACTAACAGTACACTTTTTGCCCGTAGTAAGATCAATCTTACTCATCAGTTTTTATTGAGAAATCAGACCAGTGCACTTTTTGACCTGAATAGGATCGATATTAATAGTAAGATCAATCTTACTCATCAGAATAGGCATATTTTGACTACGTTTGACTCATTTTTCTCACCATTTATCAACCCAACACACCCATTTCGAGCCATTCCGCCCCATAACCTTCAAGAGGGTTCTAGAAAGAGATGGAGAGGAGATTCTTGGGTGTTTTTCATGATTCTTCATTTCTACCCAAGATTGAAGCCCTAAAACTCCATCTTTATTACTATTCATCATCTTTTACCTTCCATTTCATCATTGGAGCTCAAGGAGGAGAGCTAGGGTTTCGGGATTGGACATCCACACTTTTTTCGACACTCAAATCTCATGGGTTATCATCAATAGAGGTGGGAACACTATTATAAACTCTTCAATTTCAACTCTTTGTTGTTGCATTAGATTTTCCAAACAAAATGGGTTTTTATCATACAAAACCCTAGGTTTGTGATGCCATATGGATAGGGGCTAAATAGACCTTAAATTAATTATGCATAATGGTTGATAATTACTCCAATATCATGTTTTATCAACTAATTATAAGATATAGCATATACATGTAAAGAATCCCCATGAACCCACATGATAACTAAAGTGTGAATTAGGAAATTTGGGGATTTTGGGGTTTTTGTTTAAAGATGGGTGATTGAGGACTAGGAGAGATGAATACTCACAAACATACCATTAGTTCTAGGCTTAAAGCATTTTCCTTGAGGTTTATGCCGACAAGCCACTTGAGCGGAAGCGTATGCGATAACCTTTGGAACCTAGCACCTCACATAGCCCAATATAAGCACTAATGATGGAAATACAATCTAGACACACTCTAGTAATTTGGTGAACATAGTTGGTGGGCGGTGGTGGTGGTGACCACAATTAAATAAAGCTAAGCTTGCCGTATTTAACTCGATTAGGCGAGAATTATATAAATGGATGCTAGGCTAGATAGAACAAGGTGGGGACTCTAATGTGATTCATACGGTCTTAGCTTTATACGAATCACACAGCCTTGGTTTTACACACTTGACACATTGTGTAATGAAGGTATCGATAGTACACTAGTTGGCATTATTATATGAATAATCATTTGACAACAAGGCTTGGGACAAGAAAGCATAGGTGACGACACTTATGATTACGATAAATGACAATTAGATGAAAGAACTCGCTCGTTCCATAACTATGCTTAATAGATGTTGTGAAAAGGCTATAAGGTCAATTACATTATTAGTAATATGAATAGAGTTATATATATAAGAATGATTATAAAGCCTTAACGTGAATCACTTTACTAGTGCAATGAACACGAGTGATATGCCTTATTATTATTATTATTATTATTATTATTATTATTATTATTATTATTATTATTATTATTATTATTATTATTATTATTATCATGTTATGGAATGACTTGTGAGAATATTGTGATATGATATATGATAGTGAATTGCATAGTCCATGATGGTCCCGGGTTTGGTCTCTAACGATTGGGGCCAGAATTTAGGACATAGTCTCTTGGGTGCAAGACCCGAAACCGTGCACGAAAACTAACGGGAGGCCCTGTTACCGAGTCAGTGAAAGGCCACGAAATGCAGACCTGGCGGAGCTTGGACAACTATTGGTATGATGTGATTGATCATTGAGAATAAGAGACTATGTCTCGGATGATACTGATACGCCGTAAAGACGGATGAGTTGTTTATACATGATATGTGATCTTGTATTATATATGTTGTATTGTTTTATGTGTGTTGCTATATATGTATGTATTGTGAATAACGTAAGAATACTTGTGGATTGTATTGAATGGTCTGAATATCCGTAGAGACGAGTTGGCTAACATAATGGATTTATACGTAAAGTGGAAATCATGAACAACTATTGACCCTTATATATGTAATGCGGGCATGTGAAAATGTTTAGACTAGGAGAACTATTTTTCGGATAGTAATGTACACAAAATGTACCAATCACAGTTATAGGAATAACTAGTAGGGTGAATATCGTAATCTAGCAATGAAGCTTAGTAGTCGACCAAGTATGGAATGCATAATGAACAGTTATTAAAGAAGAAATAACGAATACTTGGTCCATAGTCTCCGACTCTCAGTATGAGCATGAGATAGTTAGGTAGTAGTAGTGTTGTTACACATTCTGGAGCGAGTCGACTTTGCATGATGAACCTTAGGAAGCTAGAGCTTGAAATAAGATAGCCTTAGAACAACGGTCCTCTAGTGAAATTAGAACAAGTGAGGAACTTATCCTATGGAATGCCTAGAGGTGAGGTTGGTTAATCGAGTAGAGCTTCCGGTAGTTAGGATAGGGATCCTAGAGGGATTTGGCGTGCACTTGAGTGTGACTTGCATTACATAGCATGTTTTCAAACTAATGCATTAAAATAAAGTATTTCCTTCTATATAAAGATGCATACACTTGTGATTGCAACGTTTATTTTCTATATAGAACTATATAGTTCCCACTGAGCCCGGATTTGGCTCATTCCTCTTTTCAAAACAATTTTGCAGGTTGAGCTTCGGGGCAAGAGCATGGGTGTCCGTTTAGAAGCCTCTGATTTTCACGGACCTTTATAGTCCTTAGATAAAAGACTAACTTATATAATTGTTTAGTTTTTATCGTATTGTAAATGATTATGATTTTGATAAATGATATGTAAAGTAAACTTGTATAGTTGGTTTTTCATATGTATGGAAGTGGTTTTAAACTTTGCAGGTTGGTTTGTTACGTAAACGAATTTGACATGCCAAAATTTTCTAAAACAGGATTTTAAAAGACTATGTTTTATCCAAGAAAAGTTTTTGGAAGTCATGATTTTATATTTTAACCCGCCGTTGCGCACGTCATCCGTGATTAACCGGGTCCAGGAGGTGAAAATCTCAGAACGGGACTTAAGGCGTCACAGCCTTCAAGGGTGTTAGTACAATTTTAAATAAACCCATTCATAAAAATCATGTTTGAGATTTAGGGTGAACATCTTTTCAAAAGGTCAAAGCCGATGGCCGGCGTACTGAAAGGAAGGGACACAACGCTCAAATGCTACTATCATAAGGACCACGTCATAAGACTGAAAACTATAAAATCTTGAAACAATTTTTGAAAAAGTTGGTGGAAAAA
The DNA here is from genome assembly GCA_021464415.1 of Lonicera japonica. NCBI lineage: Eukaryota > Viridiplantae > Streptophyta > Magnoliopsida > Dipsacales > Caprifoliaceae > Lonicera > Lonicera japonica. The sequence continues at coordinate 29,075,973 of CM038463.1, read as the reverse complement.
GGCCATTTGGCCAAGTATGTGAAGCCCATAGGGGCAAAAGCTGATAAGCCAAAGGCAGCCGAGGAACAGGTTGCAAATGGTAGGTGTGATAGAGGCCATACATGGGGTTATTGGAAGGTCCGAGGCGACCATATGTTTTTTGTGAGCTAGATTGGCTCGAGCACGACTTTGGGCAGAGGCCCACCTAATTTGATAGGTGTTGTCGGTTTTGGCTCCCCCAAACAGAGATTGGGAAAATAATCTACTATATTAATTTTCTTTTTCTGAAGAAGACCTAGAAGGAGTCGATGTGCCCCATAACGATGCTTTGTTCTTGATGGTCAATATTTGCAACTTCGATGTCAAGAAGGTTCTTATCGATCTGGATAGTTCTTCAAAGGCTATGTACTTAAAAGCTTACAATCAGATATAGCTGTTTATTCCAAGTAAAATTTTTTGATCGGTCGATGCACTGATTTACAGTTTCAGCGGTGATGCGATCTGGCCGATCTGTGTAGTAACCGTGCCGGTTAGAATTGGTGAAATGGTCAGTGATGGACGTTTTTCTTATGACTATAGACTCGCCCTATAATGCGATTTTGGGCTGGAATTGGTTGGGTGAGATGAAAGATGTGGCCTCACCCTTCCATAAAAAGTTGAAGTTCCATTCTCCAAAGGGTGTTGTTGTTGTGAAGGACGAACAAGAGGATGCCCGATTTTATTTTAATCTAGAAGTAAGGGGATCGCTATCTGAGAAAAAGGACACCGATAAGGTTGAGTAGGTGAACTTAGTGGAAAAAGCCAAAGAGAAGCCGGTGGAAAAGAAGGAAGATGTGCTCGAATCCTCAAGTCAGGGGAAGGGCAAAGAATCAATCCAATAGCATTCAAGCAATAGTCGCCCCATAGATGGTGTAACACCCTGTATCTCTATATTTCTCTGAATCGCGATACAAGCCGCGCGTCAGGCAGAAGTGTACTTCGGATAGCCATATTTTACTCTGAAAGGATCTGTATGTCTCGAAGACTTCCAATGACTTACATTAATATATTTAATCAAGTTAGAATAGCCGTAAGTCATTTCGGGTGGTTCGAGTTGAAATCATAATGTAGATTGCAAGTTTTTAATTTACTCGACTTCATAATTTTGGATAACTTGGAGGAAGTGTAACTTCTTCGTTCCTTGCCATATTGAGTTTTCGTTCGCCTAGGGGTTTATATTTTTTGGCAATATACAACTTTCATGTTTTGTCTGAAAGCCAATTCAGACTCCTACTTGGTCAAAATTGAGTGCGAAGTAGGCCAATCGCTAACAGTTGTTCATTCGGTAACATTAACGCACTGACTTCGACGCATTTCTGGAAAAATCCATCGGGAATTTTGAAAATCTTCATTCTAATAAGTTGTAAAGCTTTGAATGAGCTTTCCGTGGATATAAAGATCACCTCAATCAGATATCTGAGCGAGAAGTTATAATCGTTCAAAGTTCAGTGCTGCAAGTCCTACGCGCGTGAACAGTACCCGAAAATTATAACAACAATGTATATATACGTGCTTCTTCATTTTCTTCCTTAATTCACCTCCACCTCCCGAGAGCCCCTAGTAAGAGAGAATAACAATGAAATTGAGAGCTTTATGGGAGATCCATGGTGAGGAACCAAGATCCTTCATCCTACACTTTCTCCACATATTACTCATTATCATCTTCAACGTTAAGTTCCTCCATGGCTAGGTTTTAGGCGAATTTGGGGGTTTTTTTAGGCTCAGCTCTTTCTCGGTTCGATTCTGTTGAATTGCTTCGAGGGGTTAACCCTCAATAGGTGGGAACACTAGTATTTAAAGTTGTTCTCAACTTATTACAACTTATTCTACTCAAATTAAGCAAACAGATGAATTTGTACATGTTTTCAACAAAGTGCATGTTCATGGGGTTTGGGGGCTGACTTCTCATAATCATTGGTTTGATTTGCATCTAATATGATTATAAATTGTTGATTATACACAAACCCCTAATTCCTACGTTGATTTTGTAAAGATTGGAGTAAAACCCTCACTTACGTATGCGATAGTAAATGGTATATTATGCTGCGCATTTATACGATGGAATACTTGGATCTAAAAGTATATTTGAGATATAGTTATGTGTATATGTGAAATTGTTGTTGCACTAGAGCATTGGTTTATGATTTACGAGATTTATTACTTGCCAAGCTAGTCCGTAATTATGCTAGTCAAGGTTACAAGATTATTTTGATGAAGTAAAGTACTAAGATCATATTGGGAGGTTTACATAGAACCTATATATATTATGTAAATGATACATTATACATGGCCTTGTGCTGAATTTATGAAAAACTACTAAACCTCCAAAATACTTGATATTCATGTTAGCTGTTAAATGACGAACTTGGCAAACCGGCTCTAAGTACAACAATAATATCACTACAGAAGTTATAGTTTATTTGTGTACACATACCTATATGGAAACACACGTATATATATATTCTTGCATACCTTATTTCGATATTTTTGTTTCATTAAGATAGTCTTGGATTTCAATATCGCTTAGCCAAAACCGTTCATACCAGATAGAAATTGGTTACTTCCTGTAGCGTATAGCCTTGGAGGCTACGCGAGTTATGAGATTTCCCTGGGGGGACATATCCTATGTGATATTTGGAAAAGTAAGTTTGATATATATATCTGTATTCTAGTGTTTACACATGTAAAATGTATCTTTGAGCCAAGCATATAGATTTATGATATTCTGTGCTTTCGTAAGCGATAATTATAATCTTTATACAAGTTTGGGTGTATTCAGTATATGTTTGAAATAAAGATAGCTTTTCATTACTTCTATTCTTGTTGGCTAGTTGATGGATTCGAGATGAACCTTATTATTAGTTATTCGGCACAATTATTCGCATGTGGGCTTGTTAGTTGAGTGATTTGATTTGTACACATAAATGGTTGAGCTAGTCTATCGTAGGTCCCAGGTTTGGTCTCTAAAGGTTGGGGCCGTAAGTTGGGACTGAGTGTCCCTGGGTGAAAGACCGGAAACCGTGCATGGAAACGAACGTGAGGCCTTGCTGCCGCGTGGGTGAAAGGCTACGAAATGCAGACCTGGTATTACGCTTGACTAGTTACGAGTTGTTGAGATGATCGCCGAAAGAGCGAGAGGTTTTTTAGATGATGTGATTATGGTGCCACACTGTATAAACTAGCCAACGGACTCATATATATATATATATATATTTTCTTACTAAAGACTATTTGTATCTGAACGATACTTCTTTCATCATGCATATGGGGTTTATAACTATTTTATGTTATTAGCTAGCTTTCCATTGTATTTTCAATTGTATCTTATGATATTTCGGGGATGGGAAAGCATTAGCAGGCATATCATAATATGATTTTTATTACAAAAAAGGAAATTACTTTCAGGACTACACCTCGCACGCATTCTTTCCACACGTATATTTTTATATACACAACCTATAGTTACCAATGAGCCCGTGTTTGGCTCATTCCCATTTTTCAACCCAGTTTTGCAGGTGCATCTTGGGAGATGGCATGATTGTGAAGTCCAAGACCTCTGATTACCTTAGACATTTATAGTCATCCATAAATGACTTATCTTTTACTAGTTTTAAATATCAGTTGTATAATTAAATTTTAATTTGATTAAATGTATAATTATTGGAAATGATGTATAGCACAACTTGGATTGGGACCTCCTTGGAGGATTTGTGATTGGAATTTCATTTGTATGAAAATGGTTTCAAATTTTACAGGGCGGATTGTTGTTCAAACGAACTCCTCATGCCGAAATTTTATAAAACGGGTTTTCAAACGGATCAAGTTTTATCCAAGAAAAATACTTTTAAAGGTTGTGATGTTTATATTTTAAACCCGCCGTTACGCACAACATCTGGGATTAACCGGGTCCCAGAGGTGAAAATCTCAGAACGGGATTCAAGGCTTCATAGATGGTGGGGCTAGAGGGTGGCCCGAGAAAAAGTTCTTCGAAGACCTTATTCAAGTCCCTCGTAATAGTTGGTTCAGATGAAAAGGAGAGATACTTTTTGCTGGGTAGCAATTTAAGAGTCAAATAAAGAAGTGACTTGGCTGATTTTCTTAGTAAATATTGACATCTTTGCCTGGCAATCGTATGATATGCCTGGGATACTAGCTGAAGTGATGTGCTATAAGTTACATAGAAACCCAAGCTTCAAAGCTATCAAGCAAAAAACCCACTGAGCATCTCCAGAAAAAGCAAATACAGTTGAAGAGAAGGTACATAAATTGTTTATAGCCGAGGCTATTAAAGAAACAGAATTCCTAGAATGGATTTCAAATCCTGTCGTGGTTAGGAAGAATAATGGTAAA
>CM038463.1:28883275-29071505 GCA_021464415.1 Lonicera japonica | reverse complement strand
TAACCACATTTTAAGGGCTAAGATTGATTATATACCAACATGTGGGCTTTAAGATCATTGACTTTCAAAAGTAAATAGTTGGTCAAACTTTATGTTCGATAATATAGATTAGAATGCATCGGACCTCTCCCTCTCTCTCTCAGTATTTTCTTAAAATTGATCATTGAATTTGGTATCATGATATTGTTCTTAGAGTTTCAATAACTACAATAATGGAAGGTGTGCCTAGGTGGGGACTTTTGGAACACTAAAATTCATGAATTGTAAATGTCGTTTGAAATCATTCAATCCATCTCCTGCATTAAACTCCCAAGTCTCGAGCCATAGCCATTGTTTTGGGTATTTTGTACTATGCAAAGTGGCAGGCCGCCACTCTCCACAAGGCGAGGGTCTTTAGATCACTTGTTTTTTTTTTCCGATAACCATGGGCATCGGGGCCCCACCCCCACTAATCCCATGAGGCTCTGTTTGCTCGACCGGGAGACCCCCAGTGGCCCAAGAAATTTCACGCATCGGGGAATCGAACCTGAGACCGTGCGCCTACCCACACAGTCCCAAGTTCGTCCTTACTGCTGTGGCAACCCCTTGGGTTTAGAACACTTGTTTTTTACCATTAGATTCCAATACGAATTATCTTATGAAGTATATCCTTATGTTTAAATTACTGACAAGGTGTACAAAAAGCTGCATGATTTCCATAGGCTTAGGTGCAAGGCGCAAAATGAGGCATGTGGCTGATTGAACTAATGCACAAATTGTGCACAACATTCATATTATAATGTAAATGACAGATTTCATCTCTGCCTTAATAAAACTTACCTCTTTTCTGATTTTTTTATGCATGATATTAATTTTAAATATATAAGTATAAAATTGTATAAACTCATGAAGAGACAGATAATAAAACCCTAAGTGCAATATTTGGATAGTTTTGTCAATACACTAATACTATCCAAATCTTACAAACATACCTCCAGGAAGTGTTCAAACGAAAATGGAAGAAGAATCCAAATGGAGAGTCAAAACTTCTATATTACTCCTGCTGCTTTAAGAGGCCTTAATACTCCCAGGTAGAAAAAAAAAAATTCTAGGTCAGAGGCTGCAGACTTACATCAAGGTAATATAAAGTCAAAAACAGGTCAACAATTCAGCATATAAATTGGTCTAAAATTGCCGTGCAGTCCCAGATTCTCGGTCTATACATTGTCTATTTTATTTTCTCCATTAATCACGAAGAAGCCTCTTTGTATTGTAATTGTTATGAACCATCTCTCCCAAAAGCTTAAGCTGTTAAGTAGTGGGCCAACAATGTATATCATACTCTTCAACACTCCCCCTCACGTGCGAGCCACTCGCACGTGGATAGACAAACAAAACCAAAGGCCAAACCGGCCAAACCAAATGTGCATTTTGTGCACAAACAAGAAGGGGGAAACAAATGCAAGTGGGAGGATTCGAACCCGAGATCTTGCAGAACCTGAGCTCTGATATCATGTTGAAGAGTATGATATACATTACGATTCCTTCTCCTAAAAGCTTAAGCTGTTAAGTAGTGGGCCAACAATGTATATCATACTCTTCAACAGTAATCAGCCTCTGGAATTTAGGGGTTCCTATGCTTTGACTTTGGTCAGCTTTGGGGTTGTGAGATATTGAGGTCGTCCACAGTTCACTGGAAAATAATTAAATTAAACATTTCTATTCGTTTCTATTGCTTTTAGGGATTTTTTCGGAGGGATTCGATACAGAGCTAGCCCTATGGGAAGTTGAGAGGTATGCCTCAGGCCCTCATATTTGGGGTAATATTTAGGGACACCAAATATGTTATGCACCAATATATACATAGCCTGTACCAAACTAGGTTTAATAAAAACATGCTAAGAGCCCTAATATTGTGGAAAAACTGACACATTGAAATCATGTTTACCTCCGATGTAGGAAAAATGCCCCACCTTAGACATTCTCCATTTTAAGTTCCAAGGTTCCTTTTCGTTCAGCTTGAAATAATTTTAACCTTGGTGAAAATTTTCACCTATTCATTGCTGTTGCTTTTTCCTGAACACTTGCTTTTCATCAGATGGAATGGATTCTTACTATTCCTCCTCCAGTGAACTTCAGACACTAACCTTTTGTACCTTGTTGTAGGATCATGATGAAGACTGGGCTGGTGAAGATTTTGATGAAGATGATAACAGTGAGGATGAACTGGAAATTTTAGATGAGGACGATGATTTGTATAGGAAATCTAGGGGTAGGCAAAGAGGTAAGAGCGGACACGGTGTAAAGTCCACAAGAGAAATCAAGTCATTTACGTCGTCTAGTCGACGAAAAAGAGGTAGAACATCATTTGAAGAGGAGAATTCGTCAGCAAAGGACTCTGAGAACGATAGTGACGAGGATTTCAAAAAGTTGACGCGAAGAGGTGGAAATCTCTCAAGAAAGAATGGTGGTCGGTCCACTAATACTAAAAGTTCTGGAAGGAACAACGATGTTCGAACGTCAACCCGTTCAGTGCGAAAAGTATCATATGTGGAAAGTGACGACAGTGAAGAAATTGACGATGCCAAGAATAAAAAGAACCAAAAGGTGTGTTGCTATTGTTATATGTATATATGCATGAAATCCGTTTCTAGTTCTCATTTTTGGTTTTTGTGTTTGACTTCACATGTTTTGAATCCTCACGGGGTCACCTCTCTGGGATATTAATACGGTGACTTGGAGAGAAACTGAAAATGTTAAATAGGTAATTTGGAAGTAGTTCCCCTCCTTCAAGAGGACTATTTTGTCATTGGTACCATTTGTTGGTATAATGTTCCATTTTTTATTGATCTCATGCGAAATTATTTTTTGATTAGTCTATAATGAGATCCATGAGGACATCAGTGTGGCCTACCTAGGTTAAAAGATGTACATGTCTAAAAGCAGCAGTGCGGTTGATAAAAGACTTGATTTATTTTGCTGAGCATGATCTTTTTATATTGGTGAGGTTGAAATTGATCTTGTGGAACTAATTTGTATGCTGATTTTTTGGAGAGAGAATGTGAGATACAATGAATATTTGCCCAGTGTTTGGTTTATACTTGTGGGATCTCATATAACTTTTTTTTTCCCCTCTTTTGGAGTTGCTTCAATAGGTTGTAGAAGATGGGTTATTAATTTTATGGTAATTGTGAATTGTGCTGAACGCTTTTATTGATATACTATTTATTTATTTATTTTGTCGAAAGGATGAGATAGAAGAGGAAGACAGCGATACAATTGAAAAGGTGTTGTGGCATCAGCCAAAGGGCATGGCTGAGGAAGCTTTAAGGAACAACAGATCAACTGAGCCTCTGCTGTTAAGCCACTTATTGGATACTGAACAAGATTGGAATGAGATGGAATTTTTAATCAAGTGGAAAGGCCAGTCACATTTGCATTGTCAATGGAAATCATTTTCTGAGTTACAGAATGTAAGATTTTATTTTTGTTATGCTCATATTAATATGCTTGGTGAAATTAGTGGTCACTGTAAAAATATTGTGTTTTATTAAGCATTACCCTAAAGAATCTAAATTGAACCCACTTGTTATTCTGCCTCGTGTTATTGTTGAATTCCTTTCCATTTTCTGTTTGTGGTGGTTGGATTTGCAGCTTAGTGGTTTTAAGAAGGTTGTAAATTACACCAAAAAAGTGATGGAGGATGTGAAGTATAGGAGGACCGTCTCCCGTGAGGAGGTAATCTCTTTCGTTTACTACTACTAACGCTCTTGAATTTCTTATCTATTAAAGAGATAAAGTGATTATTTTTGTTTGGTTATGCATGACATTGTAGCCACTTTGCTTATATATGCATGTGTATATTTTCTCTGGTTTCTCTCTGCCAATTTATATCTCCATTTGTCCCCTTCAAAATACTCTACTATATATATGGCTGAGAGTGATGTGAGACCACGTAACCTGTTACTGATACCCATGTGCAAGACCCCCAACCTCCTCCTCCACACACAAACAGTGGAAGGAAAGAAATACTCTAGTCCAAATCCTAGTGTGGCCCACTGAATAGCCCATTAAGGCACCAACTATGCCTTAAGTTCATGAAAGCAATATTCTGTCTGGCAGGAGTCGGAATATTGTAATTATATTGGCTACAGCTGGGACAACTTTTTTTCCTTTCTGTTGTCTCAATTCAAAAGGGCACTTGTACCTGGTAGTGATGTCCCAACAAATGAATCTTTTGATTTTCATAGTATACAATGCTTAGGGGTAATCTATGAAGACAGGCTCTTTGAAAGGGTCACCGCACCTGAACTGCACCCGAGGTGAACCCTGATTCTTCCATGATTTGTACCCCACCCATATCCATTTTTTGTTAATTATACTTATTTTCAGATTCATGTCAGATTGTCAAAGAATCCTGTTGGATTTGATTAATGCTATATGATCCTCAATGCCGACTAAGTTAACTGAGATCATTGGTAATATCAGATTGAAGACCAACACCTATAAGCCACCAGGAAACTACGAGTAACAGTATTGTGATTTATTTGATAGGTCTAGAGAGAGAGTGATGCACAAAGTTCTCAACCAAACAAAATGAGAGATGAGTTAAAGTCATGTTTGTGAAGCTCCTTGCCTAATTTATCTTGGTTCGAATCTTTAAAAGTTTTAGAGATTAATAATGCAACTTCATTCACTATTCTGTAGTAGTGATGGTTCATGTATTAAAAGTTGAGGAATATAATATAATTTATCATAATTAATTTTTTTTTGATAACCATGGGTATCGGGGCCCTCCCCCACTAATCCCATGAAGCCCTGGTTGTTCGATCGAGAGACGCTCCTAGTGGCTCAAGAAAGGTTTCACGCAGCGAGGAATCGAACCTGAGACCGTGTGCCTACCCACACAGTCCCAAGTTCGCCCTTACCGTTGTGGCAACCCCTTGGGTTAATTTATCATAATTATTTTATTCGCAACACACCTGCTTTATCCATTTTTTTTTTTTTTGAGGTTTTTCAAATTGCCGAACCCCATTTACCGCTCCTGCACCCTTCACCTGCATATGTGTTTCATGGGGATAATTATTGCGTAGCCACAATCCTGAATTGCAAGGGTGTTATTTTTTGAACAATTGGAAATCATCTCGCGATTCACACATGCCATATCAATCTGAACCAGAAACTCAACAAATACCTGTTTAACTTAAACTCAATTACCATCTCCAAAAGCAATCTTTGAAGAGGTAGATGGCACTTCCTAAGGTATCATGGGAGCCCTCTAGTTCCAATGTGTATTGTGAGGGTAATTAATTGATAACCAAGGAAAGAATGCAACATTACATGGGTTTGAGGCTTCTGTTTAGGATTCCAGATTCCTTGATAATATTTTGTGTCGAGCTTCTTGGACATGTCCCCATGGCCCCCAGCTTACTAGGGCTAATCTTTTGTGTGATTACATAAAATTCAGATACATTCTTGTGGGTTTTTATGATGAGGAGGCAGATGTAAATTCCTTCTATGGTCTTGCCAAGTAACATAGTTGTTATTATCTGCAGAAGAAATAGATGCCTTTTTATCAAAAGAGAAAATTTTCACTATTGGATTTTCATTGTCCTGTTTTTGAGATGTAGAAGTTGCGATATATATTTATATATCTTTATGCTTTTAGCCTTTTATTCATGCATGTGCAAGCATGTATATGTGGTTTTCTTCGTTATTTCAGTCATGAGGGAGTTGAACTCTGGTGAATTTTCCTAGGACTATTGACTTAAAATAGGGGATCTTTTCAATGCTATTTTGGGGCCACCTACTATAGCGTTTCTTGGTGCATGCAAATTGGAGGGTCTAATTACACCCTTGGGAATCAGACAGGTGCTGTAAGAGGCATGGATGCCCTGAGTTATTAGGAAGAAAGGAGAGCAATCTTTTCAAAGCTAGTTATTTTTATTTTTTAAACAAATCAGATGGGACCTTATTGAAAACTAGTAAGTTTGTAAGTTCTGATATAAACTGCGTTTTTATTTTTTCTGCGAGGGAAGATTTTCTCAGTTGGAGGTTAATTGATACAAAGTTGTCTGGACTATGGATAACCGCTTTACATTCCAACCCACTTGAAATTAAGAAAGTTCCTAAATTCCCACAAATCATGATGGAGTCCCGTGCTTCCATCACAGCCTTACGATTACATGAACATATATCAGTGACAAATCAGAATTCACTTACCTACCCTCTAGACCCTGGTTTCTATCTTGTAGAATTTTTTTTATTGAGTGGAATGGCTCAATTATCATATTTTGTGCATTTACTAAATCCGTTGATATTTAGATCGAGGTCAATGATGTGAGCAAGGAAATGGACCTGGATCTCATCAAGCAAAATAGCCAGGTTGTGCCGCTAACACCATTTCTTGGTTCGTCTTTTCTCTTGTTCTTACTTTTACCCTTATTTGAACTTATCTGTAGCTGGTTTGAACTTATCTCAGGTTGAGAGAATAATTGCCGACAGGATCGGCAAGGATAGTTCAGGTGATGTGGTACCAGAGTATTTAGTCAAGTGGCAAGGACTATCATATGCTGAAGCAACATGGTATATGAACAGATCTTATGTAAAGGTTTTCGTACTTGTGTTCTTTATCCATTTTTTCCTTCTGATGTGACCCAGTTTTATTGCGTGGAATGAAAATTATTTTATGATTTTTATTTTGGTATAGTATTTGCTTCATGTATGAATGACTAACCTAGTTTCCATTAAAGAAGAAAAAAGGAAACCGTGAAAAAGGAGAAGGATTCTTGCATTCTTCTCCTTGGAATCCCATCTCTTCGTTGCAAGCTTGCAATATTTTTGCAATCTTTAGTGTTTATTGATGGTATTATGCAGCATGTGTTTGAATGCTTATATTGGTCATTGATGTGTCAACTCAGGGAGAAGGACGTTGATATTGCATTTGCTCAAGAAGCTATTGATGAGTACAAGGTGGAACTCCAGTTCTTGTGTGTTTTTGGGTTCACTTTTTCTACTTAGGAAATTTTTTTGGCTTTGATCCTAATGAATTTAATCTGCTCATTGCTTCATCCTCTGGCATGGAATTAAATTTTGTACCACAAATATTAAAACGTTATAGGAGAATTTACGAAAAGACCCTTAAAAATTCTTCAACTAAGAGTCTATGAATACCCGCAAATATTATTTTTATGTCAAGCGCAGACTTTAGATAGTGAATATTGGTAAATGAAGTCATCTACCATTCTCTAAACACCATCAGGAAAAATGTTTGGACAAAGGCTCATTCAACTCATTCTAGATGACAAAATATGTTCGCAGCTTCAAGGGCAATAACAAGTTGGTCCCATGTGAAATTAGGATGCTAGAGAGTTCACCTGGTGTGACAAGCCACAGTGATGTTCTTTATTGGCCGTCTTGTACTCCTTCAGCAGTTGCACCTCAATCATCACTATGGCATTTTCTCTTCTTGATATCTTCCCTAATGTTCAGGCTTGTTCCAGCTTCATAAAAGATTTTGCAGTGTGGTAAGGTCGATGTATGCCATGTTACTATAAAGAGTAAATTTCATTAGAAATACATGTACTGGGTTACTTTTCTACAGGGAGGTTGCTTTCTTTAGTTAGTAGGGTTGAACGTCTGAATTCTTTTTTGGTCATTACATCTCCACAGTTTGGCTTTTCTGATGGAAAAAAGTCCCCTCAAAATACGGAAAAGCACAGACGTTTTCATTCTTGGAAAACCCTTATCACCTAGCATTATATAAACACAATCAACAAAGCTAATTGTTGGACTGAAAATTGTTGAGACTATAAATCCCACAATATAAAAGATCCCGTGGCTAGTATACCCATTACCAATTGGTTTTAGGTTGAAAGGAAAGAACAAAATTTTCTTAAATTTATTGAAAAGGCGCAACATTTTGTTTATTTATTTTGTGAAGCACAGGCATCGTGTTTCTCTTAAAATCTCCTTAATGATATTGAACGTCTCATACGTATACCTTGCAGTATAAAATGTATACGAAATTACGTTTTCATGTGTTTGTTTGCTTTAGGAATGCTATACTGGACCATACCTTTAGCAATGCTATTTTGATTTGACATGTTAAGGTCCCTGATTTCTCATTCTGTAAGCAGGCTCGTGAAGCTGCAGTGGCTGTACAAGGAAAAATGGTAGATTTCCAGAGGAGGAAGAGCAAAGGTCTGTTATTTTTTATTTTGGACTGCTCTTTTTAGTCATCCCTGATCTCAGTTCTGAAAATGCACAGCTTTTAGATACAATCTTTGAATTAACAAATTTGTCAAATTGGGTGGGTGCCCTCTACATGTAGAGTAGCTAGGCAATAAATTTCCTCCCTAAACCTTCACTTGCTCCATAATCCATATCCTTGTGAGGATTTTGAAACTCAATTATTTTTGATGGCTGTGGGCGTCATTCTTTCTATTGTCCTGCTACGCATGATTCAATAATATTTATAGATTCCCTGACTTCGTAGTCCGACCTTCTGAGGCTTGATTTTGATTGTTATTATTTTTTTTAAATATCTGATCGCCCCACGTAGTTATTTGCCCCCTTGTTGAGGAAACAAGAAGGAAACTTGTGTAACCTAATTGAGTATGGTTATGGATGTACACTTGTTTTTCTGGTAAAAGCTTTATATTTTTGCCGCTATACCTACTATATTCCCTCTTGTATCCTTGGTTCTTTTTTCAGTATAAGTCTCCTTCCTTGAATGTTGTGTCAATCACATTCTACCTACATTATTTTATTTGTAAATATTGTTCCTGTTTAGGAAGTTTGAGGAAGCTTGATGAACAGCCTGAATGGTTGAAGGGGGGGAAACTTCGAGATTATCAGCTTGAGGGATTGAATTTTCTTGTTAACAGGTATGGTAATTTTTCCTTCAGTTGATAATAGGTATTTTATGCTTCGAAATTTATTCTTAATTTAATTACTTGCAAAACTGTCCTGATCAGTGCTTATTTCACAGCGCAGTTGGAGAAACGATACAAATGTTATATTAGCTGATGAAATGGGTCTCGGTAAAACCGTTCAGTCAGTTTCTATGCTTGGTTTTCTACAGGTACTTGTTTATTCTTCTTGTTGCAGGTGATGTGAACATGCTCTCTTCAGATTTTATAATGATTCAGTTGTTTTTCTTTGTCCTACAGAATGCCCAACAAATTCATGGTCCATTTCTTGTTGTTGTACCATTATCAACCTTGTCAAATTGGGCAAAAGAATTCAGGAAGTGGCTGCCTGATATGAATGTTATTATATATGTTGGAGCTCGTGCAAGCCGAGAGGTGAGTTATACTTTGTGGCTCATGTGCTGATTATGAAAGGGTGATGATTCTCTTTGTTTTTGTGTGGAATTACAAATGGGACCTTATTCTGAGAAACAAATAATATATTGTATTTTTCAATCATATTTTTCTACGTATTTTTTCCTAGGAAAATCCCCCTTTTTCCCTCTATTAGATGGATTCTGCTTTATTTCGTAGAGCCTTAATTAATTTTTTTGATTGTTATTTAGTTAATCTGTCAGGGTATTAGTGAATTCATATATTTTGTTGTCAACTAATTCTATTCTTGCTGGAGGGGGAAAAAAAAAACTTTTCTATTTTTTGCTGTACCGTAACTGTGCCTTAATGGTATTTTGTGCAAGAACTTAATGGGTTTTTCTTAAATGTCTCCTTGACTTCATTTTCCATTTGTTTGTAGGTTTGTCAGCAATATGAGTTCTATTCTGATAAGAAAACCGGCAGAAGTACAAAGTTTGATGCTCTTCTGACTACATATGAAGTACTATTGAAGGATAAGGCCGTGCTCTCCAAAATCAAGTGGAACTATCTTATGGTTGATGAAGCACATAGGTTAAAGAATAGTGAGGCTTCATTGTACACATCACTCTTGGTATGCCAATTTCATTGTTGTTTACTAGTGTTGTACTTATTGTTCTTTTTTCAGTAGTAAGTTATAGGGTGATGATTTTTCCCGCCCACAGGAATTTAGCACCAAGAACAAGTTGCTTATTACCGGTACTCCATTGCAAAACAGTGTTGAAGAACTATGGTAATTTTTGCACTTCGTTATGAGCACTGCAAGTTTACACCCTCCAGTTGTGTGTTTTCTTTCTCAGTTATTATTACCAGTGATATCTGCATGTTAATAATTCTTCACGAGGTTAAGAATTTCTTTAAGAGAGAGGCAATACAAGGGCTTATTTGTCTGGTCTCATGTAAAAAACAAGAAAGATGGCAAAGCAACATGTTTAGTTAGTTTATGAATCATTTAGTATGATATGTCAAGCCTTTTCTGGGTATCAGGTCATTGCAGTCACCCTTTTTATGTTTATTTGTAGTCATTCATGTGCATTTTTATTTTATATTGATACTGCTAATTGCTTTATTAATATCCGCTTGTATTACATGTTTGTACATCTCACTGTGTTTCAACATATTTTGTGACCAAAAAATACCTTGCTTAATGTTTATGTGAATGTTCTTGAGATACTTAATTGCACAATTTTCGTTAGATTTACCTACTGATGGTACGTACTATAGATGTCCGGTACCTCTATTAAATTTCTTTTCTTCTCTTTGTAAAAAACAGGGCTCTGCTTCACTTTCTTGATCCTGATAAGTTCAAGAGTAAGGATGACTTTGTTCAAAATTACAAGAATCTTAGTTCATTTAATGAAAATGAGGTACAAATTAGGCCCATCTTTTTTCTCCCAATTAACATCCCTTACTGATTCCTCTCCTGTTGTTGGTTTGGTTTCATAGTAATTCAGTTTTCTATTTTTAATGTTAAATTCCACCCCCCCAAACCACAGCTTGCTAATCTTCATACGGAATTGAGGCCTCACATTCTCCGAAGAGTTATAAAAGATGTGGAGAAGTCCTTGCCTCCGAAAATCGAACGTGTGCTTAGGGTTGAGATGTCCCCCCTTCAGAAACAGTAATTGCTTGCAGTACCCCTTGTTTTTCTGGATGATTTTTTGACCATGTTTGTGTTTGTTCTCATCTGTTGCTGTTTATTCTCATCTAGGTATTATAAGTGGATTTTGGAACGCAACTTCCAGGACTTAAATAAAGGAGTCCGTGGGAATCAGGTTAGTATAAGTTAAATTTTATTTGATGTGTTCTGTTTCACAATAATAATTATGCGGAATCTGACTTTGCTATTTCTCATGTGCATGGTCATTGCATTTATCACCGCCTTTTTGATTTTCTTTACCTCAAGTTTCTCTATGATCATGCAGTTTTGTTTCTACTGGATAATTCTTTTTGTTATGCACTTAGCCATTCATGGGGAATTAGGAATTAAGCAAAAAACCTTTTATGGCCTATAAGGGCTTCTTTCATAAAAACTTGGAGAAGTACCGAGAATACTACTAATTTTTATGAGAAGTTCCAATGAAATGATTGGTTTGGTGTTCTATTACTTTTTGGTTTTTTTCCACGGAATCTATTTCTTTTGGGGGTGGATAAGATAACTTTTCCATGCGAAAAGAGGAAAAGATGAACATCGCACCACATCACTCATCTTCTTTTCCAACTTCTCATAAAACTTAATTGCTTTCATTTTCCAACCTTTTTATCAAATGGATCGTAATTGTTAACTGAACAGCTGTGTCTGATTCATGAATTTTCTTTTCATGTTAAAAAAGTAATGAGTATTAATCCGTTAGTACCCTTGAATATATGCAGGTTTCACTTTTAAATATTGTGGTAGAGTTGAAGAAGTGTTGCAATCATCCATTCCTATTTGAAAGTGCGGACCATGGTTATGGTGGAGACACGAGCATTACTGGTAGCAGTAAACTGGAGCGAATAATCCTTAGCAGTGGGAAGCTAGTTATACTAGATAAGCTGCTTGACAGATTGCATGAGACTAATCACCGTGTATTAATATTTTCTCAGGTTTGTACACTAAACTGCTAAGCTAAATATGCACCACTGGGTTGGCTTTCTCATTTCTGTACTAATTGCATAACAGCTATGTATAGCATTATCTTTTTGTACAACTCTTTTTATTTCAAGAAAACACCCAAAAAATAAAATAAAAATGAAAAGCATTGTCTTTTCTTATAGAGTTCATCTCTTCTCTCTTCCTGATAGGTTAATGACCATGAAGATGAATTATGGTTATAACTAGGCTTGAAATGAACTTAGTAGATCCAAGTGATGATTTATCTGGGTTTGCTTGGCTACCTTATTTATCATTGGACTTGGCTCAAATATTTAGTAAGCACAATTAATTTTCTTCAAAGCTTGACGGGTTTGAGTTGGACAAGATAAGTCTCCGCTTGGCTCTTCTCTGTTAGTGGACCATGTCTTCCTGAGAAATAGATATCCAGGCCTTTGAAATGCTCTATTATGACCACCAATTTGGATTGTTGATGAGTTTATCACAATAAAATTCAAGCAGCATAAACCCCAGGGGGTTGCATTAGCGCTAAGGGCTTACTTGTGATTATGTGGTTAAGCGCACAACCTAAGGTTCGATTCCTCGCTGTGTCAAGATTCTTGGGGCCACTTGGGTGTTTCCTGTTCGATAAGCACCAGGGCCTCTTGGATTTAGTTGGGGTGGGGCCCAGATACCCAAGGTTATCAAAAGATAAAAATAAAACTTCAAGCAGCATAGATTTGAGAAAAAGGAGATGAAATTTGAATTGGAAGTATAGACAGCAGATAAAGAATGATTACCCTTCTTTTTCAAGTAAAAGATGAATGGGTTTAGTTGGGCCCTTCCCAAAAATGGCGTGAATCTTCTTCTCTTGGAAATTGATAGGGACATAGACAAATCTAGGAGCAGGGAGTCATGGAGATGTGTCAAAGTTGCCTCCTTTTGGTTATTATGGATGGAGAGGAATTGTAGAGTTTTCGAAGGAAAAGAAGAATAAAAGGAGTGGCTGTGCGAAAGAGTCAAATTCGTGAAGTGTCATTGTGGGCTTCCAACACCTAGCCTTTCAAAAACTATGGTGGAAGACATCAAGAACAATCGGAGGGCTTTGATTTTTGAATAGTGTTCCATTGTATAATTTGTTCTAGGGGTGTGTTGTTGGCTGTGTATTTTGGCTTTATATTTTTCTTTTTCTTGGGTTATATGATTTTGATGGTGGACTCCTTGTCCCTCCTCAGTTTGTACTTTTTCGATTTATTAACGAAATCTTGTTTCTTATTAAAAAAAAAATGAGTCTAAGCCATAAATCTATATACAATGAGAGAAACCCTAATTTTGGAAGTTTAGGGCAGAAAAAGATGTGTGTTAGTTTTTTCAATTCCTTCTTTTTTTCTTCTTTTTTTTTGGGGGGGGGGGGGGGGTTAGGGGTTGGAGTTAACATAGTATAAGAGGTTACACTTGTTGAAGAGGTTTTTTGAATGTAGGGACGTAATATTTACAATGAGTGGTATAATACTAGAGTTCATTGTCCAATAAAAAGGGAGTTTATACTACTATCCTTGGTAGTAAGGTGAAGGTATATTATGAACCATTGAATGTGTATTCTTTTGGAGAGCTCCCGTATAACATAGATGGTCAGCAAAGAGCTTCCAGTCACATGTCAGAGAATTTTTTTCAAGTGTCAGTAGTTGATACAGGTACAACGGGATGCCTCCTTAGAAGTGCTCTGCAAGCTGGAGTGTGATATTGTAGCATCCAAATCAAGGAAGGAAATATGAATGAGTAAATATCTTTATACAAGCTCGGAGTCTGGTGGACAGGATACTGAGATATTATTAGAATAAAATTATACAATACAATTTCTAATAGCCATATTTCAAGCATAACCCCTTGACAGTAACCTCCTTATGCATGTGTAGATTGAGGTATTCCATGACCTGATTGATATCATAAGCCAGTGATTGTTATAATGTTACATTGTTTTTATTTCGTTTGGTCTAATGGATGGTGTTCGATCAGCAGCAAATTATGTGGGGGAAGATGTTTCCTTAGTAGATTTAATTAACTGATTCGTCTTTCTTGAAATGTAGATGGTTCGAATGCTGGATATACTTGCTGAATACTTGTCATTTAAGGGGTTCAAATATCAAAGGCTTGATGGCAGTACAAAGGCCGAGTTACGCCACCAGGCTATGGACCACTTTAATGCATCTGGTAGTGACGATTTCTGTTTCCTTCTTTCAACTCGTGCTGGTGGCTTGGGTATCAATCTTGCAACAGCCGACACGGTTATCATATTTGACTCGGACTGGAATCCTCAAAATGATTTACAGGTTAGGGGACTTTATTACAATCCCTCCTCTTCCTTTTTGCAGTGTCCCTTTAGTTGTCTGCTAAGAAGCACGGGTACGGATACGCCTATACGTATTTTTCGTCAAAAGTACATATACATTTGGGGATTCTTTAAATATTTTTTATATTTATATATCATGGTATATGAAAGTAACGATGAGGATAAACTGTTGTCATTCTTATTCTTGTTATCATTCTTATTATGATGTAGGTAGCCCAAGTGCAACGCTCTTGGGTATTTCGCAAAAAAAAACAAAATTATGAGAATATTTCCTTCTCGATAAGTATAAATGTTTAATAATGACTTATGTTGGTTTCCCCTATAATTTAAAGTACAAATTGACCCTTTAATTTTAGTTTTAAAATTACAAATAAACCTCCAAATGTATCCCCGCGTATCTGAAACGTATACACCTATCCGAATTTTGAAAAAACTAAAGAAAAGCCAGGATACTCTATAATGGGTATCCAACATTTATTGGATACGGACTCATGGGCCTATGAGAAGTATCCGAGCTTCATAGGTTGTTTGTCATTTGCATATGTCAAAAGGTTGTTTACTAGTTATCTATATTGTGTTTCTGGATTGGTCAAGGCTAATAATGAGGAAGTTTGGCAGAGGGTCAAGGCTACGGTTTCGCTATGGGCATATTCTTCGAAAGTTTTTGGGGCTCTTTCCTTGTCAGACATTGCCAGAGATTGGTCAGCGGCAGTCCTTTAGATTGAGTGTAGTTTTATGCTGATTGTGTTGTTTTTGGGTAGGGTTTGGTAGCAAGCTTGTTCTTAGGCTGCCTGTTGTCTGCTAGATTCTTGTATTTCTTTTGTTTGTCATTCTTATTTTCGTACTAGCTGTGAGTGGATTTCTCATTCACTTTCAGTCTTTATTCTGCTTGTATTGTCTATATTTGATTAATATAAGTGTTGTTTCTGATCAAAAAAAATATTGTGTTTCTGGATTAGGCAATGAGTAGAGCCCATAGGATTGGACAGCAAGACGTTGTTAACATCTACAGGTTTGTTACAAGCAAAAGTGTCGAGGAAGATATTTTGGAGCGTGCTAAGAAGAAGATGGTATGCTAATTAATACTTACCTTTTACTCTTTTTTTGCAGTTCTATTTTTATCGTTCATCTTTTAAATATATAGTTTTTATTATTCATGTTTAAACTTCATATATAGATGCTTTTGCAAATAAGAACTACGTACTTCCTGTTTGAAATGTAGATTACTTGTGATTGAAGGAATGGACGGATGCAAGATATGTGTGTTCATTCTCATGTTTCATGTGTCCTTGTAGGTTCTTGACCATTTGGTGATCCAAAAACTAAATGCTGAGGGAAAATTGGAGAAGAAAGAAACAAAGAAAGGGAGTTCCTTTGACAAAGTAAGAACAGGAAATAAAAAAAAGTTATATATTTATATGTATTACTTTGGATTATATTATGAAAATTAAACTCATTGGTCTGGCTCCCATGAAGGAAGCATTTTATCATTTTTATCTTTGGTAATCCGCATCTTCTTGTTCAGTGCTTGAATGATTTATAAACTCATATTCCATTATTGTACTATGTTTTATCTCAGTGTGGGTTTCTGTCTAATGTTCTTTTCATTATTTGTAGAATGAGCTATCAGCGATCTTGAGGTTTGGAGCAGAGGAACTATTTAAGGAAGACAAAAATGATGAAGAAAGCAAAAAGAGGCTTCTAAGTATGGATATTGATGAAATTCTTGAAAGAGCAGAGAAGGTTGAACAGAAAGGAGCCGAGGAAGAGCAGGGACATGAATTACTAAGTGCTTTTAAGGCATGTATATTATACATTTAACTCTTACTGGCTGGGGTTTGTTGGGGGTGGTGGTAATATTACTCTTATGTTTCTTTTCTCTTACAATGCCCCATGGGATTTTTTTTTTTTTGGGGGGGGGGGTGGTGTTCAAGAAGTGGGTAGCTTTATTTTTGTCTGTATCCTTCTTTATTTTCCGGTATTCTATTCGGCTATATGGATGCTTCAGGTTTTGTCTAAGTCTCCTATAGAATATGAATTCTTATGTTTTGTGGTCATTTTATTCAGGTTGCTAATTTCTGTTCTGCTGAAGATGATGGGAGTTTTTGGAGCCGCTGGATAAAACCGGATGCTGTTTCCCAAGCTGAAGTAGGGGCTTAATGTTTCTTTCTTTTATCATGAAATGCATGAGATTCTAGCATAAGATCTTAGATATATTGCCTCATAAACTTATAAGCTTGACTTTTAGATATCTTCTTTTTTTTTTTTTTTAATAAATAAATTTAGGAAGCGTTAGCTCCTCGAGCTGCAAGAAATAGTAAGAGTTATGCGGAGGCTAACCCACCTGAGAGAGCTAATAAAAGGAAAAAGAAAGGAGTCGAGCCTCAGGAGAGATTCCCGAAGCGCCGCAAGGCTGATTATTCTCTTAATTCAGCTCCAGCAATTGAAGGAGCTACTGCTCAAGTAAGAGGATGGTCCTATGGGAATCTTTCAAAGAGAGACGCTACGCGCTTTTTCCGTGTGGTGAGATTCCATTTACCTCTTTCACTCTTTGATATTACATAAACATGTTTGCATGTAGATTGACTTGCTTCGGTGAGTTCACATACAACTATTCACGCTTGGGAGAAGTATCTGGTGTTTGATAAAAAAGTTGAAAATGATTGAAAACAGTACCCTTTTTTTTTAAATTTTTTTTAGAAGTTAGAAAAAGAGAAGTGATTCGGTGAAATGTTCTATTTCTTTTTGGGTTTTCCATGGAATAAAATTCTTTTTTGTTTTTTTTTGGGGGGGGGGGGGGGGTGGTAAGAAACCTTTTCCATGGAAAATGAGGAAAAGACAGAACACTCATCTCCCAACTTCTCATAAAATTAGTGTTTGTTTTCAATTATTTTCCAACTTCCTATTAAACGCATCCTTAATAGGTGCGGACTAACCTCAATGTTTTTTCCTCTACACAATCTTATTGTTTATATCCTCGAATTAGGTTAAGAAGTTTGGGAATGACAGCCAGATTGACTTGATTGCGGCAGAGGTTGGTGGGGCAATTGAAGCTGCTCCAACTGAATCACAGATTGAGCTTTTTGATGCCTTAATTGATGGTTGTAGAGAAGCTGTTAAAGGAGGAAATCAAGACCCAAAGGTTGGTTTTAAATTGTTGGTTTTAAATTATAACTTGCAGAGATTATTACTTCATCTTGCATGAACGGGAATTTAGGATTCCAGGAACATTCTAAAGAATGAACCAAACAGAACCTAAATGTACATGCAGCTTGTATCTGTTGTGAAAAATGAAGGGCATTGTAGTCTAATATTAAATATGTTATTTACCTTTAGGGACCTCTGTTGGATTTTTTTGGTGTCCCTGTAAAGGCTGACGAGCTATTGAGCCGTATTGAAGAACTTCAACTCCTAGCAAAGCGCATTAACCGTTACAATGATCCCATCTCACAAATCCAAACACTAGCATATCTCAAACCCGCAACCTGGTCTAAAGGTTGTGGATGGAACCAGAGTAAGTTCTGCTCTATTTCCCTAATTATTATTTCCATTGATTTCTCTTGGGGCATATTAATATGTTATTAGGGGCTGGTTGCATTATATTTTTCTCTGTTCATATCCTTAGAGGATGATGCGAGATTGCTTCTGGGAATTCATCTTCATGGATTTGGGAATTGGGAAAAGATACGATTAGATGAAAAGCTTGGTCTTACCAAAAAGATTGCTCCGGTTGAGCTTCAACACCATGAGACTTTCCTTCCACGAGCTCCCCAATTAAAGGAAAGGGCTTCTCAACTTCTGGAAATGGTATGTTCTGATATATGGCTATCAATAATTCTTGGGAGATGCAATCTGGGAACATGTATTGAGGACACAATGATGTGTCACCTGTGAATTGGTCAACAATAAAGTTGGTCCAGATTTTACTTATGATGGATCCAGTTCATTGACCAATGTATTGGCGACGTGTCACTAGGTCTCCTGAATATGTTCCCGGCGCGTCCTGGTGGAGGTACTCTTTGGGGTCCGACTTGGCTAACTGCAAAAATAGTAGGCATACAATTGCATTAGTATCATCCAATTCAATATGAACCCAAGAAATTTACTGGGTGATTTTAAATGCACCCACAAAATTTGGAAACTCGCCCTATTTTGGGTTTTTTGCATCTCACCCCACCTCTTTTAACTCTATCTTTGCAGTTCACCCACCAAGTGGGGTGGGTTTACAGGAAATTTAAAATCTTAAACAACAAGCTTTTAGTAGCGAAATTTTGTCACTAAAACAATAAATTTAGTCACTAATTTCTGCAATAATTCATTTTAAGCCCAAAAGAAGATCAGTCTTATTTGTCGATTTACATACACAAATTTTAATCATTCTTAATCATGAACTGATTATACATAATTCAACCTAATTAAGTTTGACATAAGAATTTGTATCAAGGAGACGCATGCTCCAACATATCAAATTCACCAGCAAATCAAAGAAAGTTGAAGAATTAAATTGTGAGCTCTGTTTTCACTGTCCAATTGGAAATTCCCCCACACAGACCTAGGAGGAAAAATTAGTGGCATCGATTGCATGTGCTGTGGCTGCTGGCTCGGTCGATTGTCGCTGGAGACGCCCAATTTGAAGCAGGGGTGGAAGAGCGAAATGCAGAGTATAAGAAGAATTGGAGAGAGAGAGAGAGAACAGAGAAACAAGGAGAGTTGGAGAGGTGGCAGATGTGGTGGGTGAGTTGAAAGAAAATTTAGGGTTTAAGAAGTAATTTGGTTTGTTTTTCTCAAAATTAGGTTGGGTGAGTTTCCAAATTACGTGGGTGTATTTAAATTCTCCCAATTTATTTTGTTAATTAAAGTAAAATACGGTACTAAACAAATATTCATTGGAGATATATATCTATATTCCTCTCCCACAAAAGATGTGTAGTTGCTCGACCTTGAGGCATCGCATGTACTTCTCTCCAACCAAAAGGCCAAGAAAACATCACATCAAAATCTGCCTTTGATAGCTACAAAAATCAAGGAAGCGCTGCAGAAACTAACCATCCAAATAGCCTCCAATCCAATCCCCCAAGCAGTATTTTTTTTTTTTTTTGGGTGTGTATATATATCTATTACCAATTTACCATATATCAAGTGAGAGGGGAGCATTTTTTATCTACACGAAACTACAAAATTACCCTAAAAAATAAACAATAGGTTTATCAGCATTTGAACTTGTGACATGTACATGTACTTTAACATCTGCATCTTAACAACTTGATCGAAAATGATTAGAGTGCCTCAAAAATTTTCACGAAATAAGTATTAAGAAATAGCAGGTAATATATTACACGTGCATCAAATATGCCACGCATTCTAGTATTACTATATTGAACTAGCATTTCAATATTTTTTTTCCTTTGGTCACTAGTCGTGTTTCATTCTGCAGTTAGCTAGCATAGTCAATGCATGCTGCTTACATTTTTGGGATACTATTGCCGATCTCATTCATTTTCTCTTAATTTTGAACAAAATATGGATGAGTTGCTTGTTAATACTTTCATTATTCGGAGCAACTTCAAATCGATTGTTGACTATTAATGTGAACTTACTTGCTGTATGGATACTTCTTGCTAGGAACTTGTGGCTGTTGGTGGGAAGAATTTAAATACAAAAGCGGGTCGTAAAGCTTCTAAGAAGCTGCAGAGGGAAGCTCTTCAGAGCATACCAATGTCCCGAAGCAAGGGAAAGCAAGGGACATCAGGAGCTTCTCCTCCTAAATTTGGAATGAATAATAAGTTGTTGAGAAATCCTCCTAGACCACAAAAGGTTGAACCTCTGGTTAAAGAGGAAGGTGAAATGTCGGATACTGAAGAAGTTTATGAACAGTTCAAGGAAGTCAAATGGAGGGAATGGTGCGAAGATGTTATGGTCAACGAGAAAAGGACCCTTACTCGTCTTCACAGGCTGCAGACTACAAGTGATGATCTCCCCAAGGAAACAGTACGTCTTAAATATTATATATATATGTTGTACATGTATCTTTATAATATACATATTACAGATGCTTTAGTACAGTTTTTTTTTTTTTTTTAAAGATAATATACGTTATATGTTAAATATTATATATACACGCATATTTATATTGTAATGTAACAATCATATCATAATTCTTGTTACTCGATTGCAAGCTATCTTAGGTGTTTGCCGACAATAAACTTGTGAGAAATCATGTTGCTATATGGTCCCTATGCCCCAAATTAAGAGTCCGCCATTCCTTTTTGTGATGTACCAAATTAAGAATCCACTTTCCTTTCCAGAACATAATTAAAATACCAAACCTCCATGGTTGAAAACAAGTGTTGTTCTAAACAATTGATTTTGTGATGAAATTAGTGCATACTTAAAAAATCTGAAATTCAAACATGGATTCTTAATTTGGGATGGAGTATGAAACGTTTGGTTGCATGATATTTTGTCCTTTTTCATCAAGTTCAGTAGTTCTTCAATACCTTTTTTTTAAACACTACAGTGGCCCAGCTTTCCAGCTCGAAGTTCTTCAATCTCTTATACTGATCCCAAATTTGAATTTTAGACTTACGGTGTGACCCCATAATTGCCAAGTTAAATTATAAATTACCCTGCAAGCATCTCCCACATTCCTGGATTTCAGGGGAAAAAATAAAATAAAGAAGCAAAAAAATGTTGGTTCTTCTCCGGCCTCGTGCTTTAGTTGTATTCTTGAGATTATGCCCTTCTATTTTCAGGTCATTGTCAAAGTTCGAAATTATTTGGTGCTTCTTGGACGAAGGATTGACCAAATTGTTTTTCAGCATGAGAGGGAGCGGCATAGGCGAGAAAGTATGTCCTTAGCTGCTTAAAATGATTTACTCTTTCATTGTTTCTAGACTAATTGCTCTCTCTCTCTCTCTCTCACACACACACACACATGCACGAGTGCACAAAATTTTGCTTTTGCTTCGTGGTGCATTATATAGTTCCTAAAAATATGCTCAAAAAGCTGTAGACAAGATAAGGTGTCACCTCATGACTGGATGAAGAGTGGGTCCCACGTGTCCTGGGGTCCATTTGCACACTTCCTCCAATCATGAAGCATACTCATTTCAAGTACACCTTTTGTGCACATTTTTAGTGCAGTAATTCCAGAGAATTACTCTTGCAGAAATGTAGATACCCCCAAAATGAAATTCATTTATTCTACAGGGATGACAACACGACTGTGGAACTATGTGTCAACGTTTTCGAATACAACAGGGGAGGGACTTCGCACACTATATTCTAAACTCAAAGAGGAACAAGACGCTGAAGCTGGAGTGGGAGCTTCACACCACATGAATGGATCATTGTCACACGGGTCAAGACCTTTCAACAACCAACCGTCACTATTACCCAACCGGGCGGGCCATGACCCAGCAAATTCCGAAGCATGGAAACGAAGGAGGAGAACCGAACCCGACCTGAATCCCCAAAGACCTGCTTCAAGTAGTAGCAACGGTATTCGCATATCCGAACCAGGCTCTTCGGGAATTCTTGGGGCAGGACCCTCTGACACCAGACTCTTTGGCAATAATGAGAGGCCTTATAGGATGCGGCAGACCGGTTTTCCTCCACGATAGGGTTTTCTCTTTGAGTATCGCGTAGATATATTTTCCTAGTTGAATGAGATAATTTAGCCTCTCAGAGAAGGGAAAGTCCAATGGGTTTTCACCTGTTTGGCTTCAGCCACTGAATTCAACATCAATATTCTCTGGATTCTTTTTTCGCCCATGGGAATAAAGAAGTTTTGCACATCTCTATAGGTGAAGGTGGATAAAATTGAAGATGCATTGATATGTGCAAGGAGAGGACTCGCAGAACAGAGTACATGGAATCTCTTGCCACCACAATATTCTTTTTCTTTATAGTTTTTTCTTCTTTCATATAAATCAAGTCTCTAATTTCATTTACGTATATAGTGGATAGTGAAAAACACTACGGTCTATGAGATAATTACGATATGTATGTAGTATGCCTTTGGGCATTTGGGAATTGTACATTACCCAGTTTTGCTTCTTAAATATCTCAGAAACTTTAGTTGTGCAAGTTGTTCCAGCAATTTGTCCTATGGTTTGTTCGAAGTATTTTTTGCATTTGTTTGCTGTCATAGCTTTTAATTTTTCTCATTATTCCGATGTTTCCATTTTCACATGTACTTGGGCAAGTTACAGATCATTTGGTATACATGGTGGTGCTCTTTTGGTCCTCCTAAATTTAGTTATGCTTCTCATAATTTGTAGAATTTTGTTATTTATGTTTGCTCTCAACTCTTGCATATTTTCTAGGGTACGTTTGGTTGAAATAATTTTCTCCAAGGCGGAAATAACATAGTGAAAAATCTTTTATGAACCAAAGAAAAATAATAGTTGTGCGAGCGAAAGTACCAACTTTTTCACCATTTTATTTTCGCCTAGATGAAATATATTTTACCACAAATCCAAACGGCCCCCAGCTTAAATTTATTGTTTCTTAGGTGATGCAGTTGATGAGGCTGCCGTAATGTTAGCACCCCGTGAATGTAGGGTGCACGTGCAGGTGCTGGTGCTTATGTGGCATGTCAAATTGGTGCAAGATTATCGCTTGCCCAAGTGATACAGGTATCTTCTTTTTTTTTTTTGGTGCATTGAATATTCTTGTGAGAAAAGAACCTTGTTTTGCTTGCGTGCATGTTTATATTAATTTAACATATATATAATGCATGTTTTATGATTTGACAATGAACAGGCCAAGTTTGAGAAGTATGTTAAAGTGGAGACTGGTATTGCAAGGGGTGGTAAAAGGCTTGGATCCAGGTATTTGATCATTTCCAGTTTTACTGTTTTCGATGTTTAAAGATATATATGATGATTATGTTGTGGAACTAACGAGTACAGATTTATTAACCTTTTCAAGTGAGGGTTAACTTGCCCCTTCAGTTGAGCAAGTGGGTAGCCTAGTTGGAAAAGGCTCTCGCTTGAACCTAGGGAGGTTCCATATTCGAGTCTCACCAGGGGAGGGAATGGGGGATTTATGTTATTGTAGTAGGAAGAGAGACTTGGACCTCGAACAGAATCGGAGGAGACATTTAGTTTCAGTTTGTTGTAAGCTGGAATGGTAATTACTTGATTATATGGAGATATGGGTTTTGAGTTTTTTTATTAAGAATTGTAAGTTTGATTAGTTTATATGCAAATTTTGAATTTCCCAGAATTGGAATTCTTCTGCATGGAGAAAATGTTTCAAGGTAGACATAAACTTGGGAGTGTAGTTTTTGAATTGCTTGAAGAAGGATACGAGTAAAGCTAAACCTAGTTGTAGGATGGGGTAATCAAACATTTGGCTTTTTAAAAACTTTTTCCCACTTTTTTTAAGTACGATTTCTTGATACTCGGCTTTCATTGGATTGCAAAGTTGAATAATGATGAAATAACAATTTTTTTTTGAATGTTTGGAAACGTTGGTAGTGATTTGATTAGATGCCCTCCAATTTTTTCTTATTTTACATGGAATTCGTTATCAACCACAGCCCAAAGAAAGAATTGGATTATGTGGGATAACACAAATGTGGTAGAAGATATAACCAAATAACCTATTTCATTTTCAACAATTTGTAATACAGTTTTATTTATTTATTTTTTTCTCTCTAATATTTCTTCGAGTTTGTAAAAATATTAATCAATCAAGAAGAAATATTCTTGTTCTGCACGACTATGTAAAAATAATTTATTGCTCCGACCTCAGGATGTGCTCCGTGGTCAATTATAGAGGGCCCAAATTACATGAATTTTGTATTTGTGAGTTAAACGGATGGATTTTTTTTTTTTATAAAATTTGGTGGAGATTATTTTTGGAACTGAGTAGATAATGTAGTATTATTGCTGCTTAATGTTTGCTCTTCGAGGACATGTTAGACATGACCCGGATTGAATTATATATATAAAATGTCACTGTCTATGCAATTGGGGCAACCACAGATTACTGTCATAGTCGCCGAAAGATTGATGGTTGTGCCGCACATTAAGAAAAATAAATTAGCATTAGATTAAGGGCTTAAACAGTGCACCCTCTCTTCAAACTCGGATCTATCAATTTTATAACAGAGAAAAAAAAATGCTATCATATGTAATGCAAAATTTATATCTAATTTCTTCCGTATCAAATTCATAGTTCCACGTTGACTTTTGTCATTTTTAAAAAATATTAATATAAAAAGTTAATGGTTAAAAATATAATTTACTTTTTATGGTGTAATTTAGTTCACTCATTATGTCCAAAAAGAATATATATATATATATATATATATGACATCATGGTCGAGAATGAGATTCATTAGTTAAAATATTTAATATAAATGACTCCTACATTTTTATTAATTAAATCCTATTTCAACACTGACTTCTTAAAAAAAAAAGGAAAAAACACTCTTAAATGACGAAATGAGCATGTGCCGGTCATGTGCGCTATTGCTGATCATCTAATAGTCAAATAGTGGCTTTTTTTTTTGTCCAAACAGAAATAGCGGACATAGGAAAAAAAAAATACTATAAATTTATGGATAATATGAAAATCTGAATAGAGACAGGATTCTAATTGACAAATATAGTAAGACTCCAATATAAACAATAAAATAAAAGAGTTACTACTATACAAGAAAAGGGTATACTTGTTCACAAAAAGAAGAAAGA
Source organism: Lonicera japonica (assembly GCA_021464415.1). NCBI lineage: Eukaryota > Viridiplantae > Streptophyta > Magnoliopsida > Dipsacales > Caprifoliaceae > Lonicera > Lonicera japonica. The sequence goes on along the minus strand of CM038463.1, from coordinate 29,046,554 downwards.
CAAACACGGAATTGAAACTTGCTATAATTAAGTTTATTCGTACTTTTATAAAAACGTGCTATAATTAAGTTTATTCGTACTTTTATATATAGTAAATATAAAGATTTAAAACAGAGCGAACAACTGCTACTCTATTGAAATGCACTATAATTAAATTTATTTGTATTTTTATATATTGTATAGAGATTTAAAAGCTTTAACAGAATGATCAATTGCTACTCTTTTCAATGTTCTCCATCTCCATCTCCATTCTATAATCTATGCCATAGCTGCAGTAAATTGCTCTCTTTCCCTTTCTACCAAAGGGACACGGCTGTGGTCTGCACCAAAATGGGATTAATTATGCCAACATTAATAAGATAATCTTACAGCATACATACACGATAACGTATTAAAATTTAATTTTTATCTTTTTCGATACATGTCATTGCGTAGTAATATTAAATACACTTGAGCGTTCAAACCTAAAAGGGAGGGGAAAGATTCTAACTCAATGATTCTAGAGTTGGAAGCAAATTTTTTCCACTACTAATCAGCTTTCTTTTTCTATTTTTTTTTTCAAATTCAGAACTCATCAATTTAAAATAGTTATTCATGCCGTAGGGTAAATTATAGTTAATCCCTTAATTATTGCCTTCTAGCACTTCACACCCCAAACTACAGAAGTCGACAAGAAACCCCTAAGCTACGAAATTTTAGGCACTTTAAACTATTCCTTTTCAATTTCATCTAAATTTGAACAGGGATAGCGACATGCTCAATTTTAACGTGTCATGACTAAAGTATACTTTTTTTATTTGAATTTAATTATCAACAAATTTAAGTGAAACAAAACACGGGTATACTAAGGGTGTTTTTCGAATTTGTACGCGGTCATAATTAGAGAGAAACAAATTAATACTGAATTTGAAAATTTTATTTCGGTTTGGTTTCGATTTCTGAATTTTCTAGACCTAGATTCAGATCCAGATCCAAACCAAACTTTTCTGTTTGGGTTTATCGTTTTCATATATATATTTTTAAATATTTTTAAGGCAAACACTTAATTACACAAATTCTTCACAGAGTAAATGAAAAGTAATCTATTTTTCTGATAACATTGAGAGTGAAACAAAAACCAAGCCATGTATTAAAAGGTAATATAGTTTTTTTGGAAATCGAATACATGCATGAAAAAAAGAAACTAATCAACCAAATTCTCCACAAAATACATGAAAAGTAAGACATGAAAATATAAGCCCTCTTTCAAGCCTCCTATTGAAGCAAAAACCAGTGAATATATTAATTCTCAACTTCAGCACTAGTAATTCTGCACTTCTGTTTTTAACGGACCAATTCAATCCGTTTTTTCATTTATTTATTTATTTCAAAACATAAAGCAAAAAAGAAACTTTTCAGTTTTTTCATTGCAATTATTTATTTATTTATTTCAGTTTTTAACGGATCAATTCAATCCGTTAAGTTTTGAATTCGGGATAATATATACCTTCAAGTATACCAAAAATTGTAATTCATTTTAAAATGACCCAATTCACATTCTAAACAGCCTAGCTTGTTCTTACAACCAAACACATGCAATTCTCACAAAGAAAACCCACGGTCACCAATCTGCCACCTAGGACCCGGTCTAATTTCAGTCAGAGCTAAACATACGAATTTTTTTATAAAATTTGAGGGAAATGATCTACGATAAATAGATCATTTTCACATAATTTTATTCGAAGATTTAATTTAGAAACGAGTGAAATGATAATCTAAAATTTCATAATAAAAAATAAACACGTATCAAATTTTTATTACACCTACTTCTGTTTTGAATTTCTTGATAAAATTTTGTGGAGATAATAAATTAAATTCATCCCTATAAACTCTCGAACTAGATAATCATTCAACGAATTGATCCGAAAGAATAATGAAGAGAAGTCAAGGTCCTACTATATAAACAAAATTACCTAGCTACTACCAAAACAATCTAAGGTTTCGTTTTAAGTCTACAACCAAAACATTGATCCTAAATCATGTTTGACTCCACTAGCTTCCAAAGGCAGAATAGTAGCAACAGAGTATGGACCAAAACAAGTGTTCATAATTTTAGCAAATATGTCTATATCACAAAAATAAATAAAACAAATAATAAGGGTTCATTTGATTGCGTAAACTATATTAATTCGTGAACTAATATAATAGTTGTAATTTACGTATTTTCAACTATATCTCTACGTTTTCTTATTTAATTTCTTAAAGAATTTACTTAAGTTTATGATTTTATAAACTATTTCATTTTTGCAACTGCTCAAATTAATTAGATAATTCACGAATTAAACAATTATAAATAGTCTAATCCGTAAATCGGAAGACAACCAAATGGACTCTTAAATACTTAATTTAAGAATCCAATAATTATTATGAAGTGTAAAATAAATGCTTACTGCTTTGCTTGCTGGGGAAGAAAAATATCCACGAGTTGAACCCTGCACCTTCTTAATCCATCATCATCCTTACTACCATCATCTATCAATCCACCACTATTGGCATCAACATTCAAACCCCTACAATTCACAATCACCCATCCCATGCTTTTCGATTTCGTCCCGGGACTAAACAAAACCCTACCATCCACCTTCACATCAAACTCCACCACGCCTTTCGCATCCCTATCTCCAGCAATCGCATCTGCTGCCCACTTCTCCACCGCCGCCCCCTGGCCGCCAGCTTCACCTCCACCACTCCTCCGCTCCCCTCCGCCCGATAAAAGGAATTGACCGCCGCGCTCGCGAGCACCACGTCCTTGTAGTAGACCGAGGCCTCGATAGCGTCGAAATAAAGCGTAGTTTGCTGGTACCGGTTCTTGACCAAGACGGTTATGTTCCAACCGGCTGTGATTTGGAAGGAGGAGATGGTGATTGGAGTGGCGGAGATTGATTCGACGGCAAAGATTGGCGTTGCCGTTGGAGGAGGGTGGTAGAAGATGAGCAGACCGATTGGAAGGATAAACACTAAGATTGTTCCTATTGCAATGCACCAGCATACCCAGCAGCAATCTGGATCAAACCCGCAGCAATCTGTTTGATTTGACAATCTTGATTTCTTAAAATCTGCCATTGCAAAACGCTGTTTCTAGGGTTTTAACGAAGGATTAGGGTTTTTATAAAGGATTATAGATATGCTAGGTATTGCGTATCAGATTGCGCAATTAAACAATTTTTTTTAAATATTTAAAAACAAGAGTACCAAGTAAAATATGGAGCACAAAATAAAATTTAAGTAAATTAGATAAACTTTATTCACTATAGAATTGAGATTAATTTGAATTAGAGTCATACTTTCTGATTAAGGTTAATAGTAAAATGACTAAAGATTAAAACTTAGATAACACTCTAGCATTTTCTCACTTATCTGCAGCTAACAACTTATGAAGTTGTACGTTTGTAGTGGAGGTCAGTATAGTTTTGTACAAGTCCATGCGATTCGGTATGATTCTCCTCATGCATTTTTCACGTGTGAGGCCACGTGCACCATTCCTTGTCGAGGTTGATCTCGGCTTGGCCATCTCGGAAACCTCAGACAATCGTCAACTCGGCATGTCTTATGCTCGCGCTAGGCCTGTTGGCCTGGTTTACTGTATGGACTCCTAAACAGATTGGACCGGCCCAGTTTGCCTTAATCAATTTTTATACTCCTTCACTAATGTTTGTTATAAGTAAAAACTTTATAAAATTAATAAGGCCGGGATTGGCAAATTTATTAATTCAAGGAGGTTTTAATTTATCGATAAGTTAATAATTTATTAATTTACCGAAAGATTTGTATTTTCAATATTATTTTTTTGATCTTCCTTAGATTTTATTTCATATACACTTAATTAAGTAAATTATGCTATCATTTGATAAATAATTTGAAAGATTTATGTTTCCAATATTATGATATTGGACTTTCCTATATTTTTATTTCCTAGAAACTTAATTAAGCAATTATATTATCCTTTCGTCTTACAAAATTAATTACTCTTTATATATAGTATGTTTGAAAAGGCGAATTGTTAATTTATATAACGATGGGCCTAAGGGGATCTTATATAAAAGTATTTATTAATTTAGTTAAAATATTAATTTAGCTCTTGGGCTCGAGTCGGAACCAACAAATTTTATTAATTTATTGAGGTTATTATTTTATCGAGTTTTTACTATATGGCACTAACTACAAAAATAAATGTCCAACATTTAAATAGTTTTCCCATAATAAATAGTTGCATAAGTTTATTACAAAAGCATACAAAAAAAATCATACTATAAAATATCCGAATATTGGCCTTGATTTTTTTTATTTTTTTTAATGTTCAAAGTGGATATCGAAATATCTGAATATGGGTCTTATATAGATACTTTGCCAATTATTTTGATGAGAGTAATTCAATTTTGTTTTATTATGTAATTGAACTTTTCAAATAAAATTTGGACATGCATTAAAGTTTTGTTTATTTGGCAAACATTTACCCAAAAGATTTTGATTTAAGTTTACAATTGATTTTTGGGAATGAGTTTAAAATTTAATTGCGGTTTTCAACTTTCACTCCCGATAGTTAGACGGCCAAGTATGGGTGGATTTATTGGGTACTCAGCCTCCAAAAATTAGGGCGTGACACATGTATGATCCATGTATTTTTTATTTTAGTTTTCATACTCAATTTTTAGTGATGCAAAGATTGATACAACATATATAGATAGTTTAGGTGCAACTTTGAAGCACTTTTAGTGCTAAATGGTTAGTAAAAATGGAGGGAAATTAACGAAAGTTGAGTAGAAGTGTGTCATTTTGGCACCTCCTCCGTTTAAATGTCTAACCTAATATAAATTGTCAAAACACATTAATAATTTACATATCACTTTACCGAAAAAAAATAACAATTTAAGTAAATCCAGTTTCCATGCACATGATCTGAAAATAAAGGCAAAAATAGTAAAATAGGGTTCTTACTTCTCTCTTTTTGTTCTCTCTCTCTAATATATATTTCAGTACTATCGAAACATAATGTATGTCTTGGAGGACATACTGACATGACCCAACATGACCCACATTAAATTTTATCATATGTAAATGCGATAATTTTATCTACTTTCTTTTATTTTAAATAATTCATAATCCCGTATTGACATTTATCTATATCTATATCTATATTATATATAAACGTATGAATAATTTTTTTTTTGTAAAAATAAATATGCCTTTCACAAAAGATTTTAAGATTAAAAAATAAATAAATATAAATTCCTATATTTGTATATTAGTATTAGTATTTTAAATAAATTTAAATTATATTTTATTTGGTTAAAATAATTAAACAAGTTAGAGTTATATTAGTATTAGTATTTTAAATATATTTAAACTCTACTTTATTTGGTTAAAATAATTAAACAAATTAGAGTTTGTGTTGAATTAGATATTTTGTATAAGACTTTTATATAACATTATAACAAACAACCCAAGAAGAAAAATATATAATAAATCATATTAAAATTGCTTAGCTTTTAGTGTGAATTAGAATTCCGTTCCAAATTTTACAACAAAGGTATATATGTTAAATTCTACTTTACTTGATTGCTTTTAACATTATAAGTTTATATTAATTTATATATTCTATTTTTTTTATAATAATGTTTTATGTTTATTTATAATTATGAGCAAAAATATATTACTCTATCACGTTTCTCATCAAGAGTTTTTTTTTTGACACCTATGTACCAAAAGAATTTAGTGCAACAAATTTTTATCATATATCTACAATATTTTTCTATATTACACCGATTCTATGATTTCTTATAATTATTAATTGAATTTTACACTTAATACTATGTTTTTGTTTATTTATTATTATTTTTCTTTCACACTTCATACTAATTATTCAATTGTTAGTAAGTACGAATTTATTAATAGGCTTAAATGCTTAATGATTTTTGTAAAGCATTAAAATCACGTACAATTAATACATGTGCACAAAAACTAGTATTTAAAAAAAAATTACTAAAATGAAAAACATTAATGGTTAAAAATAAGATTTAGTTTTTATGGTGTAATTTGGTTCATTCATTATGTCTCCAAAGAAATAAACATATACGTGTATGAGACATATCAAAAAGAGGACCAGAAAGAGATTCAATTAAGGGTGGAGATATTGGCACCCCCAATATCTCTTGAAAACACTCCAATTTTTCATTTAGTCTTTCACAACCGAGTAAGGTATATGTTACTTGGTTGTAAAAGACCGAATATAAATTTCATAATGCCTTACTTGATTGTCAAGAACTGAGTTTATAGCTAGGCTTATACTTGGCTCTCAAGAACTGTGTAACAGACACCTTACTCAGTTGCGAATGATCGAATGAAAATGGAGTATTACCAAGTGTTTTTGGGGTGCCAATATCTCCGCCCTTCATTAATTAGAAAATGAGATAAAATATTTAATACAAATGACTCCTACATCCAACACTGACTTCTAAAAAAATAAAAAATAAAAAGAAAACACACTCTTAACTGACATCAGAAATAGCGCACATGACCGGTACGTGCTCATTTATAAGTTAAGAGTTAATTTTTTTATTTCTTTTTATTTTTACAATTCAGGTTTATTTCATGAGATGTTCGGGCTAGCTTTCATGTATCTTGACTAATTCACACTCGAAGTGTGTGGTTGCTGCTGGCCAATCATTATTTTGACAATGTTAAGAATCAACTTTGGGAATATTAAATTGACCCTAAGATCGTCCGAGTGGCAACTTTAATTTATACTACTAGATCAAGAGGTTTTTTTCTTTTTTTAACAGAAATAGTGGACATAGGAAAAAAAAATTATAAATTCATGGATAATAAGAAAATATGAATAGAGACTGGATTCTAATTGACAAATATAGTAAACTCCAGTATAAACTCTAAAATGAAAGAGTTATTATACAAGAAAAGGGTATATTTCTCCTGAAAAAAGAGGAAAGATGGCAGAGAATTGAAATGCACTATAATTAAGTTTACTCGTTCTTTTATATATGGCATAAAGATAAGACTCTAACATGTGTGAACTGCTAGACTTCTACGCGCACGATGCGGATATCTGTAATTTAAGCAAAAATAGTTAAAAAAGTAACGAGTGGCCTAGTATTTGAAGGTCTTATAAATATTGCAAGTGCATGGGTTCAAACTACTTGCTTACACTAAAATATCAAACCTTTTGTATTAGAGCCTGCAAAAAAACAATCGGAAAATCAACAGTGTGCATCCAAACCAATTTTATTAATATGTTAGCGCCACTCGTGCACAACCATATGCCATCACCACCGCTACTCCACCGTTGCTGCTTGCAACAAACTTTCAGCGAAGTTTTTGTAGCATATCTCTATGCAAGACCATCCCTCGCGCCCCATCACTACCACCCCCACCCCCCACCTCTCCGACTAGTGTCTCAGCCATTGCACGTACTAATAAGCCATGCTAATCTTCAAAGGTCAACAAATCTAGACTCCTTAACTTAGAGAACCAAGCAATAGAACCAAACTTACCTACTTACGTTAAGATTATATGAAGTGCCTGTGAGGATCAAGCGCTTACCATTGCGCCAAAAGGTATAGCTATTAGCGAAGGCGCAACTTTATTTCCTTGTACCCAACGACCATTAGAGCGCCATGACATTAGATAACCTGCACACCGGATATACCATCCGGATTCACCACGGAGAGGAGCGCAATTGTGGATTTACCTCCAACAATCCCCCCCCCCCCCCACAATGGCGCGCCCGAAGTATCGAACCCGTGACCTCCTCTGATACCAATTGTAGGTCGGAAAATACCCTAGAGGGGGGGTAATAGGGTTTATAAAACTAAATGAGGAATTTAAAAATCTTTTCAAAAAGTTTAAGTAAAACAATTTACTGAACAAATATATATCAAGGAATGTAAGCAAATAAACAATGAAGTACAAGAGAAAATGATTAAGCAATCTCAAGCAATAACAAAACAATCAATAATAAAGAGATTGAGTTAGAAAGATTAAACCAATCGAAAATCAAGATTTTTTTGTCCACACGGTTCGGCTTGTTCCCCCTACTCCGCGCTCGGTTAGTTTCCCGAGAACTTTCACTAAAACCGATCTCCTTCCGGATGAAGATTAAACCACTACAAGTGTATTCTTCTCACACACTCTACAAGTATTGTTACACTACCACAATACTCTCACAAGATACCCTCTTGCTAACCTATGAAATACAACTCTCACAAATATGATTTGAATAAGTTTTGGTGGCTAACACCAATGTACAATATCTCTCTTGTGTATAACAAAATACAAATGAAGTTCACACTAAGAGATATCAAAATTGATCAAAGTATATAGCTCAAAAATGAAAAATTGATCAATTAAATGAATTGAATACTTGAATAACTTTGTATATATGTAAAATGAGTTTGTAGAATGATTCAAGTGTGTTAAAACATGTCTAAGACATCATATTTATAGCTTACAAAATCATATGGCCGTTGGGGATGATTAAGAGAGGTTTTGGCTCGAAGGTATACATTTTCAAACTTTCCAACAGCTAGTTTTGACAAAAAAATTCAAAATTATTTTGTTAATTTCTCTCAATTAAACCGTTGGATCATACTCAAATTTTAGTCAAAATTTTCAGGAGCTGTTGTCTAACTACTGTAAAAATTTCAAAATGATCGAAGTCGGGAAGGCCTCCATTTTACCGTTAGATCAAAACTGGGCAAAAATTGAGCGAATTTTAAACGAAAAATAAAAATATTTTTCCAATTTAATAATTTATTTCCAAATAAAATTCTAATGATTTTTGAACCTCAAATATATGTTTCTAAGATACCCATTTTTATTATAGCTTAAAATATGATCATTTAAAATTAATATGAATTTATTTTGAAACTCGATTTTTGTAAAATAATGTTTTTCAAATAAATTCAATTTCAAGCTAGTTTCAATCAATCTTTAAAAGATGCAAGAATATGTTTGAGCTATAGGGATTTGATCAATAAAGTATCTTTACATAAAATCTAAGCACTCACTCCATTCAATGATAATTCGAGTCTTCGTGATGCTTGATTTTCTTGTGCGTAACTTTACTTGTTTGATGTTCTTGATCCTTTCTTGGTTTTGATAACTTGTAGAACATGTGGAGATCATTCTTGTGCATATCTTCACGTGATTGATGATCTAGATCTTTTCTTGGCTTTGTATAGCACATGTATATCACTTGAGTTCATTTCTTGTGAGTAGAGGCGTTTGTAAAGCTTGTGTAAGATTTTGATTGCTTCGGTTTGAAGTTACACTTGGTCGGAAGATATATCGGTTAAAATGGCTATCATCATTGGAACAACCGAGTTAAATAACACTTTATTAACTTATTGTAATTATCAAAATAAGATTAATTGACTTTAAGGTCAACAATCTCCCCCTTTTTAATGATGACAATAGAGTTAATGTGTGTTTATAAAAAGATAATAATTTTAAGCATATGAATAATATGCTCTCCCTAAATAGGTGCATAGATAAAAATGTAAACGAATAATATGCTCCCAAATTACACATGATTGATTTATTGTTATTATCAAAATAAGATTAAGACCTTAGGTCAACAATCTCCCCCTTTTTGATGATGACAATAAATTAATGTGTGTTAACAATAATAAGCATAAATAACATATAAATATAAATGAAAAAAATAGTTTAATAGTTAAAACTTAAATATGGTCATAGTTCTTAGAGTGTGTACCATTATCACTCTTTAAACTTGGCTTAAAAAATCACACACATCACACACATTATTTCTCCCCCTTTGATATCATCAAAAAGGAGTGACTCTTGAGGTTGTGGTTATGGTTGTGGTGAATTGGACTCACGTATACGTCACCTAATGGATCGTTTTGAGCTGCTGAAAAAAAATTGGCTTAAGCCAACAAGCTGTTTTTGAGGATAGCATGCTGTTTTACTGCTCTAGAATTATCAAAAATCTGCTGGAATGTCAAAGTCCTTTGTAGGAGAATTGCTATAACTCTTTGTAGAAAACTCCGATTGATGCACTGTAAATTGAGTTAGAATGTAAACACATAGAGCTTTCCAGAAATATATGGTAGAGAACCTAATTCTCAGCCAATTGGTACAATTTTAGCTGTGAAGTTGTACCATGTCCAAATTTCTGCACATTATTTTGCCATTTTTGTTTTTTTAGTTTTTTGTTTTTTTTAATGGCTCAATAAAATGTCAAAACACGAAATATAACATGCAAAAGAAAACAAGTATGTATATTAAAGACATAAAGCATTTAAAAGTCTTACCACAATATTTAAAGTCGGTATAAAAAATCTTACCACAGCATTCAAAGTTATAAAAAATCTTACCGCAGAAAAAAAAAATCTTACCTTTTACCGCAGCATCAACATTACGCACATTTTCTCCCCCTATGTCAACATCAAAGAGGGATCTAGACCGTGCTAGGGCGGTGGACGTTAGATGCACGCGGGGGGCGCTGTATTTTTGACCTTTTAGGATGACAACTTTTCGTTTTCGGGATTTTGTTAATTGCTAGATGTCTCTTGTCCCCTCTTTCTTGTTGTCTTCCTCGAGATCCATTTTCTTCTTATAACTTTTATAGGAGGTACCCATGAGTAAGGGAAAGTAAATCACAAGTATGCCGAATACCTTCCGTTGTACAGGTTCGTCTTGTGCTGCTTGCACTTATAGACGCAAGAAATGTCAGCCATGGTGTGAATATGCACAAATTTTTATGGATGTGATTAGTCGTCAAAATTATCGTACAATCTTTACCATTTTTGGGGTAAATAGTGTTGCACATATTTTGCAAAATATTCCCAAACATCAGTATCTTGAGACTCTCTATTCATTTCTTTTTGAAGCTAAGGCGAGAGTCGAGAATTCCAGTAAAGGCTGTACTGCGCTCATTGTTTCTCTTGAACAGAAGGTACAAGAGTTACAATCACGGGTGACAGCGTTAGAGGCTTTGCAGTCACGAGTGACAACATTAGAGGCTCGATTAGGAGAGTTTTCTAGTGCTAACCAATGCTTTTCTTTTGCTCCTCCTGGAAGTTCTACAGGGCCCCTATCGTTAGTAGAAAATGTTGCACCTGAAATTCTTCTGACTACCGGGAATCTTTCAGACCATGGTGCTTTTCGAACTAATGTGGGTTTGCCGGCATATCTGACTCTGTCAGATTACCAAGCTGCTTTGGAAGGCCATTCATCACAATTTTCTCAAAGTGGTACTATTGCTAAGGTTGCCGAGCCAATGAGTCCTGATTGGACAACTCTATTAGATATGGAGCATAATTTTGTTGATTCTTCTTCTTCTAGTCTCGATGCTGTTTTGAATTTTGATCCTGATGATCTTCAGATTCTTTTTCCTTATTTTCTTTGAATAAGAGATAATAATTTTTAGACTGCAAATTTTTTGTTAGTTTATAATAACATGCAAAATGAAGACTTGTGTTGTTTACTAAGTTGACAAGCATCACAAATTTTATTTTTAACAAATTTAGTTTTAGGCAATCATTTAACTAATTCATTTTTAGATAACTTATGAATTAAATCCACATTAGCATGACCTAATCTTCTATGCCATAACCAAGAAGCATCATTTAACACAGATAAACATTTAACATCTTGTTGAGATAAATCATCAAATTCAAGAGTATATACGTTATTTGATCTATAAGCAACAAACAAGATAGAATTATGACTAATATTTTTAACAATGCAACATTTAGATTTAAAAATAATTTCATAACCTTTATCACACAATTGACTAATACTAAGCAAGTTATGTTTTAAACCGTCAACAAGTAAAACATTATCAATATAAGAAGATTTATTACCAACCTTACCTATACCAATGATTTTGTCCTTGGCGTTGTCCCCAAAAGTCACATTCCCTCATTTCTTGGGAATAAGACTTAAGAAGTTGTTCTTGTCTCCCGTCATGTGCTTTGAGCAACCACTATCCAAGAACCACTTGGTTTTGCTACCTTTGGCTTTTAAGCACACCTACACCATAACTTTAAGTAACTTCTCATTTGGTACCCAAAATGTGTTGGGTGCCTTTGGGTTAGCAAACATAATGGTTCCTTTTGAAACCCAAGCAAGCTTTCTTTTAGAAAAACTTTCATTCCTATAATAACAATGATCCACGTAATGAGTATTTCTACCACAATATGAGCAAATATGAGTGGGATCATGAGGTGTGTATGCTTTGAAAAAGTTTTTATAATCCTTTTGGTTGTCAATTTGGTTATAGCCCAAACCGGCTTTGTCGAATACACACCTTTGCATTCCTAATAGTTTATCCAAGTTATCATTTCCTTTGGTGAACTTGGCTAGACTATTAGTTAAGTTATCCACTTGATCTTTCAATTTGACATTTTCTAATACAAGTAAGTTTGGAGTTTTTTTCTCTTTTCCTTTCTTCAAGGTTTTGTTTTCATTTTTCAAAAATACATTTTCTTTCTCAAAGTTTTCACACTTGTTAGAAATAATCAAATTTTTCTTTTTGAGGCTTGCATACATTTTAGACAAATTTTTAAATTTTTTATGCAATTCTTCAAACATATCATATAATTCTTCATAATCATTCTCATCATGTATATCATTATTAATAGAGACATTATCATCACTAGATGAGTCATAAGAAGAGTGTACCTCATCGTCTCTTGCCATAAGGCAAAGATTTGCCGTTTCCTCGTCGTTAGAATCGACATTGGACTCACCTTCTTCAGAATCACTCCAAGTGCCTTTGAGGGCGTGTCTTACTTGCTTGAAGGCTTTGTCTCTTATTTCCTTTCTTCTAACCGGGCAATTTGTTTTGAAATGCCCTGCTTCATGGCAATGGAAACACTTCTTTTCTTCTTCATTTTCAGCTCTTGGTTGAATATATCGATCATTGTTTCTTCTTGATGAAGGATCAAAGTTATTTCCTTTTCCTTGAAATTTCTTCTTCTTAGCTAGAAATTTTATGAATTTTCTAGAAAGAAGAGCCATATCCTCATTTTTTATCATCAACTCCTCATCATCATCTAGTTGAGTTGCTTTGAGAGCTAGTGACCTTTTGGCTTTTGAATCACTTTCTTCTTCTCTTGCCAATTCCTTCTTATGAGTTTTAAGTGAACCCAAGAGTTCATCCATACTTAGCGTCTTGAGATTCTTGGCTTCTTGAATAGCCGTTACTTTAGGTCTCCACTTCTTGGGAAGTGTTCTAAGAATTTTTCGAATCTTGTCTTCATTTGAATATTACTTTCCAAGAAGATCTAAAGCATTAGTAATAATAGAGAACCTACTATACATAGAGGCAAGTGATTCATTAGGCTTCATTTTGAAAAGTTCATAATCATGAACAAGCATATTAATATTATCATCCTTAACTTGTGAGGTTCCTTCATAAGTAACTTCTAATTTATCCCAAATCTCTTTTGCAATATCTTTTGCCGTTTTGCAACTAGAGATTTTGTTGTATTCATCCATAGTCAAAGCACAATGTAATGAATTTAAAGCTTTAGCATTGAATTGAATTTTTCTAATATCATGCTCATTGTATTCGGATATAGACTTGAGAATAACATTTTCCATTTCGTCAGTTTTTGTAATTTCATAAGGTCCAATAAGTGTAACCTTCCATTGTTCAAAATCATTAGCTTGTAAAAATGTACACATTCTATTTTTCCAATAGCTATAGTTTTTGCCATCAAACAATGGTGGTCTATAAGTAGAAGCACCTTCGGAAAGGCTGGTTCCTTGATAATAAGACATGATCGAGGACTCTAAGATTGTGAAATCAAAAACAAGAGTACAACCTCTGATACCAATTGTGAGGATCAAGCGCTTACCATTGCGCCAAAAGCTATAGCTATTAGCGAAGGCGCAACTTTATTTCCTTGTACCCAACGACCATTAGAGCGCCATGGCATTAGATAACCTGCACACCGGATATACCCTCCGGATTCACCAAGGAGAAGAGCGCAATTGTGGATTTACCTCTAACAGTGCCCTTATTTGAAATTTTATTGCCATTTGAATCTCCAAGAAACAAAAATATAATTCTTTTCTTTTTTTGACACAAAGGGTAATCTACCCTACTCCTAGGGGATAGGGACGTTGGGCTTCACCTGCAAACACATCAGTTGGACTGTCACTACTAGTAACGAGTCGATAATCATGTGCACGTGAATTGAACACATGCTGGTCCTATTGATTAACTCTCACACGGAGTATGCCAATTGCAATTTCATTACGTACATGCAATAAGCGCATATATTAAGTTTGGCTAAGTTATTTAGAGTTTTCGACACTTTAGTCCCTTGAAGTTTGACCCAATTGTCACTTTCATCCCTAAATTTCATTTTCCGACTTTCCACTCCCCAATGTTTTCACCGCGATTCAATTTAGTCCTTCGCTCCACTTTCCGTCAATCAAGCAAACGGAGCACGTTAGTTTGGATGGGTATTTTGGTCCATTCCACTCCACTTTCCCTCCAAAATGAATGTGTATGCTCTTTATATTCCCTCCAAGTATTTCCATCTACAAAACAGAGCATGAGAAAAGGTTTTCATTCAAACAAACTTTCTATTCTCTCTTTTTGAAGAATAATTTCCCTCTAATGACCTATACTATAATTTTTTATTTCTCAAAAACATCCAGCACAACCAATTAACAAAAATGAACTCACCAAAGCTTTGGATTGATAATGGGTCATCCACAAACCAACTTTATTTTAGTTCTTATCCTTCTCATAATAAATCCCAATTTACTTCAAAGCTAAAACAACAAAAACTTTTTAGAGACTTAAAAATCTCAAGTCAGGAAATCCAAGTCGATTTGATATATTACTTTGCAAGACTTAGATTTCTAGATTTATAGCCTCAACCCAACTGGGCATGCTTTAGACAAAAAAATAATAAAAAAATGGCCATGCTTACAAACAATCTAAGAAAAAGGCTACGGATATAATCAAAAGCCGCATCTTTCAAATTTCATTAGAAATTTATACTTCTGCCTCGTTGAATACCAATTATGCTAATCAAAAAAAGATTCAAGCCTACTTGTTCTCTATCGAAATCGACATGCTTATTAAAAGCACTAAATATCATTTCAAAGAACTTATTTGCTCCAATTGTTTGATCAATCAAAAACAGATTTACGATTAGGGTCTTACCGACAGAGAATATGTGAGCAAGGCCTTCTTGCATCAAAACAACCGCTAGATATGATCTGTTCGTTCGATTTGAAGCCTCGGCGAGAGAATTAATGGAATCTTCATCCCAATTTTGCTTCACCAGGTTGAATTCCTTGTTCTTGATCTCTAGGGTATGGAACACACTGGCTTTGACGTGTTCGTTGGAGAAGAGGCTTTTGCCTTTGACGCGAATGGCCGAGGAGTTTTTGTTGTAATCGATAGCGGTGATTTTGATGTGGAGCTTGATTTTGACCCTAATGGGGTTGTTCTTTTGGGAGCAGAATAGGAGTTGGAAGAGAGGTAGATTTTGTGGGAGGAGAAGGCAAACTTGAGGGAAAGTGGAGTGGAATGGACCAAAATACCCATCCAAACTAACGTGCTCCGTCTGCTTGATTGACGGAAAGTGGAGCGAAGGACTAAATTGAATTGCGGTGAAAACATTGGGGAGTGGAAAGTCGAAAAATGAAGTTTAGGGATGAAAGTGACAATTGGGTCAAACTTCAAGGGACTAAAGTGTCGAAAACTCAAGTTATTTATCATGTTCTTAATATTAGCGTCAACATTTGAACCGGCTGTGATTTGAGAGGAGGAGACAGTGACCGGAGTGGCAGAGATTGATTCGAAGGCAAAGACTGGCGCGCGAGGAGTGTCGTGTTGGATGACTAGACTGAAAAAGTGAAAAGACCATACAAATTAAAAAAACAGCGATGAAGATTGTTCGTAATGTAATCTAATATATGCCCGGGTACAATAAGATAACTTTTTAAAATTATACACACAAAATGTTTAAAAAATTAGCAATAGAAAATATAAGATTGAGATGAAGAACCCATGATGAAAAGTACAAACTGAGTGAAGGTCAAAATTAAAGAAAAAAAATTTGGATTGGGGTGCCCTTTACCTAAGTGAGCAATTCATTCAACAAAAATTAGTGGGCGGGCAATTTATGTAGCCACTTTGGTCATAACACATAGTACAAAGAATAAAAAGTACCCCACCAAATAGTTAATTGTATCCGCCACCGTCAACAAGAACATTTCCGTATAAGCATGAAATTAGGAGAATGTTATTTAAACATCTCCTAACGCCAATTATTATACTTTAGGAGATGTTTTAATAACATTCTCCTAACTTGAATTTATTTATTATGGTGAGAAGTATATATATTAATTTTGTTCCGAAAGCTAGAAACTTTAATTTTTTGATATCCTAAAAAGAAAAAAAATGGAAGAAATACCATATTGGTGTTAGGAGAATGAATCAAGGAAAGGATTCAGGAGATGAATTTTCTCTCTTTTTTTAAAGAAATAAAATTGGTTTGTGCATTGTCAAAGAGGGAGATAAATGAGTGATACTCATGTAAAATTTGTTGAAAAATAAGTTAGAGAGCAATGGTGAGATTAATTAATTAACTCTTACTTTTTGTCTTTTTTCATTGAAAAGTTTTATTTGGAGAGTGAGTAAAAAAAATTCTGCGAAAAATAAAGGACAAATGACATATATATACTCATAAAATTGAGAAAGAGATAGTCACCATGTGGCTCAAATTATTTTTCATTTCCTCAGGCAAATTAGTTCCTTTTTCTTTTTACTATTTTCTATGTTGTTTATAGCAATACTTTGATATTTTTTACAAAAACTTTAATTTTAACATAATCAATAGTCCATACTAAAATTTATTTTTTATTGTAAGATTCTGTTATCAGATTTATCTGTTACGTTGTAAAAAAGAAATAGAATGATCAATTTAAAACATCTCAAAATAAAAAAAAATCTTGACCATCAAATTCATTTTGATATACGTACTATTTGTGCATATATACACTATTCATGTAAAAAGACAAGAAAAATGTTAGGCTGGTGTGACACAACCCAAAAAAAATAGAAAATGGCTAGGTTGATGTACGTGCCACCATGCAAATGAACTGGTATTACCGCACATTTAATGTGTTATATATTTGTCTTTCGTAGAAAAATGCTTTATTTTTGTACAAATGATGGAATATCACTCAAATGATCGAATTGGTGGTGCCACAAATTTAATTTATTGTCCGATTTTCTTTTATATATTTGGTGTCATAATAATTTGTATAAAAAGTTTCCATCTACAAAGATTGAGTATGTTTACCATAACTATTCTTTAAATAAAAAAATTTGTGTAACATGTAGTTTGTTTACCACTACTCCAAAGAAAATTATTAATTCAAAATATAGTTAATTAGATAGTATCAAAATTGCTTTGGCTACATACCATTAGACCTACACAGCTACCTAAAAGCATAATGACATGCGCGCAATGCAAAAAATACATAAAAGAACACCAGACTATTCGTAGTAAATTTTTAACCTCAGTTCTTGATCAATCAGCTGCATAAGAGCGCAAATTTTTGACGTACGTCTGATCGCGTACTCCTTCGATAATCGAACAATACTAAAAATCGCCTCCACATCCTCACAGTAAACACTCACACTTCCATTCCTCATCGATTTCGTCCCAGGGTTTAGCAGAACCCTAGCCTCAACCTTCACATTAAACCTCATCACCCCTTTCCTATCCCTATCGGCAACAATAGCATGAGCCACCCACTTCTCCACCCCTACCGACTTTGCCGAGATAACTGCTGCCATCGGGACCCCACTCGTTGTCCTCGGAAAGGTAGATCGAGTCCATTTCAGCCTTGGAGAGGAGGACTTCCTTGTAGTAGATTGAGGCGTGTACGTCGTCGTAATAAATAGCACTTAGATTGTATCTTAATTTACGGAGAGAGAAGGTGATGTTCCAATCGGTGGTGATTTGAGAGGGCGGGGAGAAGGTTATCGGAGCGGTACGTGGAGATGGATTCGATTCGAAAGTCTAGGGTTTGATCATGTGGAAGGGTACTTAGTCCGATGAAGGTGAATGCGAACACATACATTGAGAGTGCAATTAGCATGCATCCTGCTTTTTCGTAATCAGTTATAGTAGCTGTCGTTGGTTGCTTCATGGGATTTGCCATCAGTGGAAAAAGAGAAACGATTTTAAGGTGTTTCCAATTTTCTTTTGAATTAAGATAAATACGTCTGTTTAAGGCAAGGAAGAATTCAACTAAAATACCCTAGCCAATCTACATAGCCTAGTGGTAAATATTTCAACATGGAACTTACTAGGGTGAAAGCTACCGTAAGTTTTTCGATCTTTCCGTTCCTCGCTACAAGTTTGAAAAAGTGGATCACTCTCACTCAAACTCTATATCTTTTTTTCTTTTTTTTTAAAAGAAGCTTCTACAATTAAAATTTTAATTACAAATTATAATTTTTTTTTTGTCTTTTGCACAAATTCACCCATTTACATATCAATATTAAAATTGAATTTTTCCATAACCAATTAGGAATATATAATGCTCAGGTACTCTTCTTCTTTTTCTTCCCTTTTTCTTTATTTATTTTTTGTAAAAGAGGTTTTAAAGCTATAAATATTCGTTTTCTAAGAAAATAATAAATAAAGTAATATAGCTTCATAACTTTTTCTACAATTATTACTTGTTCAACCCACGGCTTTAAGGAATTAAGCATAAAAAATATTTGATGCCCCACAACTTCAACTAACGCGAAAATTTATTTGCTGGCAGCACGAAGGAATAATTCAACTAAAATGCCCTAGCCAATCTACATGTGAGGTCATAGCCTAGTGGTAAATATTTCAACTTGTACCTTATTAGATGAAAGTCATCGTAAGTTTTTCGAACTTTTAGCTGTTCACTGTAAGTTTGAAAAAGTGGACCACTCTTACTCAAACTCTATCTTTAAATTTTTTTTAAAAAAATTCTACAATTAAAATTGTAACTACAAGATTAGGACTCTATTTTGTCTATTGCATAAATCCACCCATTTATATATCAATGTTAAAATTGAATTTCTCCGTAACCAATTAGGAATATGTAGGTAATGCTCATGTACTCCCCTCCTCCTCTTCTTCTTTGTGTTTGTTTTTGTAAAAGAGGTTTTAAAGCTATAAATATTAGTTTCCTAAGAAAATAATAAATAAAGTAATAAAGCTTAATAACTTTTTCGACAATTATTACTTGTTCAACCTATGGCTTTAAGGAATTAAGCATAAAAAATATTTGACGTGCCACGACTTCAACTAATGCTAAAAGAAGCAGGCAGCACAAAGTAATAATACAACTTCTTTCAAGAGAAATCTGAATCTTGTTTACATCTATTCTTTCAAGTAAATCTAGGTATATGCTTCTCTATATTTGTTTTTTCTTCTACTAAATTTGTGCATGATGCATGTTTCTATTCGATTAAAATTGTTATCAAGGCATATGCAAAATTTTTATTGATGAGATTCCCACAAATGAATATGAAATATCTTGATGTGGACCGTCTGTCACCAATATTTTCATCCCAATCAGTATCAGTATACCCTTCAAATTTCAAGAAATCACTGTTCTTTGTAAATAAAATCCTTTTTTCAGGAGCTGTCTTCAGATAATTAAGAATCTTCATTACAGCCTGCATATGCTTCTTTCCAAGATTATGCATGAATTGACTAACTGTACTCAATGCATAAGAAGTATCAGGCCTAGTATGTGCTAAGTACATTAGTCTTTCTACTAATCTCTGGTTACGCCCTTTATCAACAGGCACTTGATCAGCTTCAATTTCTAATGTCAATCCTTCTTCCATGGGAGTATTTGACGGTTGACAGGCAGACATTCCATTTTCACTTAGTAAATCTAATGGATACTTTCTTTGAGAGAGAAATATACCCTTTGAAGATCTGGACACCTCAATTCCTAAAAAATATTTTAGTTCGCCATCATCTTTCATCTCGAACTCTTAAGATAGATATTTCTTCAGTGCTTCTTGTTCATTTGGGTCATCCCCGGTGACAACCATGTCATCAACATAGACAATAAGTGCTGTGATTTTTCCATGGCACCTATTCAAGAATAACGTATGATCCGAATTGCTCTGGTTGTAATAGAACTTCCTCATTGATCTGGCGAATCTCCCGAACCAAGCTCTTGGAGATTGTTTTAAACCATACAAAGACTTTCTCAGTTTGCATAATTTGTTTCTGTGCTCTACTGGAACATTGTAACCTGGTGGGAACTCCATGTATACCTCCTCTTCTAAGTCTTTGTGCAGGAATGCATTCTTTATATCAAATTATTGTAATGGCCGATCCAGATTTGTCGTTAAAAAGAGCAAAACACTAACAGTGTTGATTTTTGCCACTGGTGCAAATGTTTCCAAATAATTGATTCCATGTGTCTGAGTGTAGCCTTTTGCTACAAGTATTGCTTTGAATCTTTCGATGGTTCCGTTTGCCTTATGTTTCATCGTGTACACCAATTTGCAACCAACACGTTTCTTCCCCATTGGCAATTCAACTATATTCCATGTACCATTCTTCTTTAGGGATTTCATCTCCTCATCTATTGCTTCTTTTCATTTTGGATCACCTAAGACTTCTTGCACATTGTTAGGAATAGATACAGAGGATAATTGATTTGCAAATGACTTATTCGATTCAAACAACTTATTGTAAGATACTTAGTTGCTCATGAGATGTTTGGTTTTACTAGCAAGATCAGGTTCATATAATGGTTTAGGCACACCTCTATTGATTCGATTAGAGATTTTTTTGTAGAGGTTCAGAAGAAGATACCCGAGGATCAGGAGGAAGAACTTGATATTCAGATTCAGATGTGTTTGAGGGAGACAATTGGTTATTTGTACCAGGCGATGGCAAACTTGAGGGCTGAGGCTAATTCGACGGTGAACTTGGTGAATTCGGTAGTTGTAAGGTTGACTGTGGGGATACCTCAAGTTGAATAATCTTATCCTCATCTCTACCAACAAAATCAAAAACTTGAACTTCACTATAATTCTCCTCTTAAAGTTCAGCCTGATGAAAAAACATATCTTCTTCATGGAAGACTACATCCATTGTCACATATACTTTTTGAGTGTGAGGATGATAACACTTATACCCTTTCTGAGAGGATGAATAACCCACAAAAATACATTTGAGAGCACGAGACTTTAATTTGTTTCGTTGTTCTTTCGACAAATGAACAAATGCAACACATCCAAATATACGAGGGGGCAAATTCAGTATCGAAGGAGCTAATACAGCTTTGTGGAAAACATCAAATGGTGTTTGAAAGTCAAGGACTGCTGATGGAACACGATTCATTAGATAGACGGCGGAGGCAAGTGCTTCGTCTTAATAAGATGTTGGACCATTGGCCCCAATTAGTAACACACGTACGACATCTAGTAAGTGCTTGTTCTTCCTTTCTGCAACCCCGTTTTGCTGAGGTGTATTAGGGCATATTGTTTGATGAATAATTCTATGATGCTTGAAATATTCCTATAATTCTGTACTCATGTATTCACATCTATTATCACTTCGAAGAACTTGAATAGTGGCTTTGTACTTTATAATGACTTATTTATGGAATCTCTGAAATAAAAAACTTACTTCATTTTTAGATTTCATCGGACATACCCATGTAATTCTTGTGCAATCATCAATGAAAGTAACAAACCAACGAGCACCATTTAAAGACGGAGTAGGAGAAGGCCCCCATACATCTGAGTGAATCATCATGAAAAGGAACTAAACATTTATTAAGTGATGGTGGAAAGGAGGTACGATGACTCTTTGCAAGTTCACAAGTTTCGCACCGAAAATTAGAGAGTTCAACATGCCTAAAAGTTTTAAGAAATAACCTCTTTAAATAGCTAAAGGATACATGACCTAATCGGCGATACCACAGCAAAATCTCATCCTCGGTCCTTTTTTCTTGAGTTACAGCTGTTTGTAGGGCTTGACATAACTAATTCGTGCTTTTTAATGCCAAATCCAAGTAGTACAAGTTTTCTCACCTAACACCATAACCAATTGTCTTCCTTGTCTAAATATCCTTAAAGACACAATGAGAATGCCAAAAAATAACAATACAATTTAAAACATTAGTAATCTGAGCAACAGACAATAAGTTATTTTTTAGTGAGGGGACTACGAGCACATAATTTAAGTTCAGGGAATCTGATAAATGAACCGATCCTTCCCCAATAATAGGGACTAGTTCACCATTAGCTGTGAAAATAAATGTTTTTGATGAGGGGTCAAGAGAGGTGACTTGTCTAGAATCGAATATCATATGATCTGTAGCACTAGAATTTAATGCCTTACCAGGTGTCCTAGTGGTTGTAAGCAATCCCGAATACCTTTTATCATTACTTTGATTTAAACGATAACTCCGAGAATGATCCCACTAGTCCAGATAACCAATTACTTCATAGCACCCCTTATTTGAATGTCCGATTTTTCCACATACTGAGCAAGGTGTACACTTTGAATTATAATGATTCTGAAAGACGTGGTTGTAGGCCATGGTGTGGCTTTGTAATTGAAAATGTAAAATCGAGGCGTATTATGAACGGCATATAAAATTTGTGGATCAAAATGCAAATCACAGTAATTTCTGGGTTTAAACTGCAAATAACCAAAACTTCTGGGGTCAAACTGTAAATAACCAAAACTTCTGGTTGACTCCGTTAAAACTAACGGTAGTGGAGTAACCTCGTTAACTTTGATGGTAACGGCCGTTAAATTTAACAGTAACGTCTAACGACATTACTTAATGCTGTTAAAGTTAAGGGTGTGCTGGCCGCGCGTGGACGGCGCGTGAGCACGGAACGCCTCAGAGATAAGTGGAGCGTGAGGGCTCATGGATGGTCCATTTGAGTTGATTTTTTTTATAGTGTGATCGTCTGTTAGAGATGATTCTAAAGGTGTGAGAAGTTTAGGGTTTGGACACCTCTAGGTTTAGATCTAGATAGTCGAAAAAACTGAAGATTGCGATGGCGCGTGAGAACGCCGATAGAGATGATTCTAACGGAGGGTTGATCCTCTTAGGAAGGGGAAGGTTTTGGTATAGTTTGGTGATATTTAGAGA
Organism: Lonicera japonica; assembly: GCA_021464415.1. NCBI lineage: Eukaryota > Viridiplantae > Streptophyta > Magnoliopsida > Dipsacales > Caprifoliaceae > Lonicera > Lonicera japonica. The sequence continues at coordinate 29,023,364 of CM038463.1, read as the reverse complement.
CCCATGATTAATGAACGAGACAATTGAAAATTGCGAGAATAAGGATGCATGAGAGAATTATAGTGGCGGATTGTGGATTTAATGGCGGGGATGTTATTTGTGTAGGGGGATTGACCTTTCTCTGATACCATCTTAAGAGTAGAAGAAAAATATTTTTAATTAACTTAATAATATTGATACAAGAGAGCCCTATTTATAGGATTATGTAAACAATGAGATTCCTAATGGAGAAAGGAAACCTACTAATATCCATATCCTACTAATATAAGGAAACTATATATATATATATACTACATACTAAATAATATATTCTAACAGAAAGGTACTTAGTCTGATGAAGATGAATACGAACACATACATTGAGAGTGCAATTAGCATTCATTGTGCTTTATCGTAATCAATTATAGTAGCTGTCGTTGGTTGCTTCATGGGATTTTCCATCAATGGAAAAAGAGAAATGATTTTAAGGTGTTTCCAATTTTCTTTTGAATTAAGATAAATACGTCTGTTTAAGGGGAAGGAAGAATTCAACTAAAATACCCTAGCCAATCTACATAGCCTAGTGGTAAATATTTCAACACGGACCTTACTAGGGTGAAAGCCACCGTAAGTTTTTCGATCTTTCGGTTCCTCATTACAAGTTTGAAAAAGTGGATCACTCTCACTCAAACTCTATATATTTTTTTATTTTTTTCTTATTAAAAAAAAAGCTTCTACAATTAAAATTTTAATTACAAGATTATAATTCTATTTTGTCTTTTGCACAGATTCACCTGTGTACGTATCAATATTAAAATTGAATTTCTCCATAACCAATTAGGAATATATAATGCTCAGGTACTCTTCTTCTTTTTCTTCCCTTTTTATTTATTTATTTTTTGTAAAAGAGGTTTTGAAGCTATAAATATTAGTTTCTAATAATAATAAATAAAGTAGTATAGCTTCATAACTTTTTCTACAATTATTACTTGTTCAACCCACAACTTTAATTAAGGAATTAAGCATAAAAAATATTTGATGCTCCATGCCTTCAACTAACGCTAAAATTTATTTTCCGGCAGCATGAAGTAATAATAAAACTTCTTTCAAGAGAAATCCGAATCTTATTTATATTTATTCTTTCAAGTAAATCTAGGTATATGCTTCTCTATATTTTTTTTTTCTTCTACTAAATTTGTACATGATGCATGTTTTTATTCGATTACAATTGTTATCAAGGCATATGCATAAATTTTATTGAGGCTTACAAATAAATATGATAATTTTAGAATTTCATTGAGGCTTAATGTCATATATACATTAATTTTGAATTAATAAACTTGTTTTATTATAAATTTTGATATGTGATTATACCCTTAACAACCGAGATACTTTTAATTTGGGTCATTTAACAAAATAATTTGTAATTTGGGACATCATAAAAAAATATCCTATAAATAATTTATGTCCAAACTATTTTTTAATAGTTTAACTCTTAAAAGAAAGAATAAAACAAAATTTCTTAAAATATTTTTTAAATTGGAAGTTTCTATTATTGTAGGGGTTAAAATGTTAATCATACAAAGACGAGAGTGGAAGTTTGGTAATTATTGAAACTTAATTAGAAAAGTGATATGAATTTATCGAATGTGTGGCCATTATTTGTCCGTAAGTTTCCCACAAAACTTATGGATAGTGAGATCAACGTTTTCCTTTCAACATCTATCTAAAATTATCCTATTTTTAATTAGACCATGTCGAATTTAAATAAGAAGTTAGTTTTATTATGTTTCGTAAAGGCAAACCAAAGCAATAAATAAAAAAAAGAGTTAGGAAAAAAAGAAAAAGGTATTTTAATGTCAAATATTTTGTCGCGAAAAGCTCTGAATTTGTTTTTAGGCAAAAGATCAAATAGTACATAACCTGCATTTTGGGTTTTCCTCAAAGACCAAATATCGGACTTCTACTTTATGGATGGGTTTCCGTGAGTCTGTTTCTGTCATTGAGTTGCATGCAAGATGGATCATTGGAAACGGTTATTATGTCTGGTTCTGGTGCTCCAATTGGCTTGGTGATACCCTATTACACACACTTCAGATTGAGGATGAAAGGGACTTTCTCGGCCATGTTTGTGACTTTATTACTAATGGGAAATGGGATATACCAACTGAATTTTAAGATGCTTTTCGTAATATCGCTGACAACATTAGAAAGGTTCCTCTTACTAGTTGTGATGTTGATGATACACTTATTTGGCCATACTCCTCTACCAGTGACTTGTCCTTTCGAGATGCTTTTCATTTTATTCAGTTGTATGCTCAGGTTCCTTGGGCGTGTCACCTGTGGAGCCAGTACATCCCTCCACATATATCTACCTATGTGTGGTGGTTATTATATGGGTGTCTACCTACCCAGGACTTATTACAGATGTAAGGCCAACATATGGCTAATATGTGCCCTATATGCCAGAGTTGCTTGTAATCTATATCGCATTAATTTGTTTTTTACTTGCCCTTTTGCGATAGAGACTTGTAGAGCTGTTTGTAGGCTTTTTGCTGTGCCAATTTGTATGTTTGACGCGGTTATGGATATTTGGCTATTCGTTTTGAGTCGATCATTTTGTCATCAAATCTTTCAGTTATGGGCGGTTGCGGTGTTATATACATGGGATTTCATTTGGTAGGCTCGCAATATGCGAATTTTCCAAGAGCGCCAATTCACCTTTCATCATTACCTAACTTCCATGACAGGATGGTTGCGTAGGGTCTCAGTCATTGCCCATATGGGTAATGCTGTGTCAGACCTTTCTATTCTTCGAGGTCTTGGTGTGCAAGGTAAGCCTCATCGAGCCCCCTTATTTATCCCAGTTCATTGGCTTCCCCCTCAGCTTGGGTGGATGAAATTAAATACGGATGGTGTAGCTCAAGGTGCCCCAGGTAGAGCTGCATCTGGGGGAGTTTTTAGAGACCACACGGGGATTGTTATTGGTGCATATTGTTTTTCTATTGGGATTGGTACAGCCTTTCTTGCATAAATTTTGACTCTTATTTAGGGTATTGAGTTTGCCTATTAACGTGGTTGGCGAAAGCTTTGGATTGAGCTTGATTCGCTGGCGGCTCTTCATTACTTGAAATCCTCTTCTTATTGCTCACCTTGGCATGTTGCTACGACATGGGACAACTGCAAACAATTTCTTTTAGACATGTAATTTTATTACTCTCATATTTATAGAGAGGGCAACACTGTAGCAGATTCTATCGCTTCTATAGGGCTAGATCAACCAACTCCTTTGTGGTGGGATTCGGTTCCACCTCAAACGATTACTTTAGTGGGGAGAGACATGTCCATTCTTCCTAACTATAGATTTCAATTTCACTAGCTATAATTTCTCTGTATTTTATTTTCATTTTGCTAGTGGTCTTTTTTTGGTTTGCTTAGTTCTGTTGTTTGGATTTTCTCTTCATTGTGTGCACCCGAGTCTGGGCTTTTCAGACTCTCCATTTCTTTTAATAATATAACGCTTTAGTGCCCTTATTATCCGGGGACTTGAGCTTTTTTTTAACCCCCCCCCCCCAGTTTTTGATCAATTCATTAAATTTTATTTGATATAACATTTGTGCGTCTGTATTATTCATATTAAATAAGAAAAAAAAGAAAAGGGTGGTGTTAAGGGTACTACACTTTTAACTCAGGGCATCCATTGCATTAAAAATGTTTGTTTATTCTTAGAGCTACCACTTATAAAATAATGGTGTGAGTGAGCAATGGCAATATATGTGGTGTCTTAAATATTCATACATATACATGTACATAATAAACCTTAAAACAAACACACGAAAATCCAATTCTCTAATGGAACTACCAAGGTCTCACTTGGTTGGAACTCGATTTTGCATTATCACTTTCATCTATTTTCTTCCTCTTCATTTACTCTTTTCTTGATACTCTTCAACATTGCCATTAATTTTATACCTCTAGGTCTCGAAGCTTGTCAACAACGAGGTATTTTAGGGGCCTCCTAGCATAGGATCATTAGACATTTTTCTTTTCCTTTCTTTCCTTTTAACTTGCCTGGTAGGTCTATGGGATTATGAGTCGGTATGGACCTCAAAGAGGGGGTTGATCTTAGAGCCATGGACTTGCCTTCTTCCCCCTAATGACTAAATATAACTCATCACCGACTCGATTAAATGCGGATTTACATCTTATTTCTTTTTGTCCTCTTTCTGATGCAGTATGTGGTGGCCTAACACAAGTCATCTTCAATTACCTACAAATATTGAACACAAATTATTAAAAACATGGAGATATGTAATAACAAGATGAACTATGAAGCAATTAATACTGTCATTCAAATTTAATAAGTTCGAAGCTTGACCATTCATTATCTCATAATTAGGAAAATTCTAAAAAGGAACAATATAATACATAAAAAAACAATTTCATCTTGGACCACATAAACTATTAATTTCAAAGTGGTAAATGAACTTAATTAAGTGAAGTTGATTTTAATTGCTCTGCCTTGACAATTGCAGAAGTGCATATGTATGTTTTGTCGACACTACAAGAGAACCTAAATTAAATTTTGGATTTGGTCTCAAAGAAACAAACTAAAGGGTATTAATTGATGTTTCTATCTAAAGTAAACTATTACAAGGCCATAATTTTAATGGGAAACACAAGAACTAAGCTGCAAGCTTGACTTATATGCTTGTACTGGTCTTGCATAATTTCACTAACCATAACAAACACTTCTCAAATAAATGCAAGCACAGCCAATGTCGTCTTTATGTGCTTAGATTACGAACTAAAAATTTACATTGCACATTGGCACTGTTAGGACGACAAATATATTACAAAGTTTACCTTCTATACTTAAGGTTTATCTTAAATGGTTAATCCTTTCTATTTTAAATGATTTTTAAGTTGTTAGGGATTTATGTTCAAATTAGGTTTTAACATAATAAGTTATAAATGGATAAGTAAAGGGTTTGAAAATAAATGAGATTAATGAAGAACCTTGTTGCAGCTTTAATGAAGTTTGTTCCATAGGTTGAAAATAGGAAGAGAGACTGCATGGTGTGGAAAGTAAGAGAGAACGCGAGGGTCGATGTTTAGGGAGAGATCTATGAGATTTTTATGTTTTAAGTTGAGGTATCCCAACAAGTGGTGTTGTGAGTACATAATAAAATATACGTGGTGTTAAAAAGTACGCGGATGCCTGCCTTGAGTTAAAAGTGTAGTTGTAACACCTCCACCTTAGTTATCAGGATAACACCCATAATTAAGACCTGGAGTGCTACTAATCCATCTTAGATTGACTAAAATGGGTATATATATACACAAAGAAATTCAAACAGTAAATATCTTACTAGTCAATCAGCAAGATATAAGATGATAGTACTGTATATAAGCATACATACATGCATATAACCGTTATACAAAACCAACTAAATAAGTTCAAAATAATATGCAACACTTGGGGCTAGCCATGGCTTCCCGTGAGAACATATACAAAAAAAAATGAATCCATATCAGAGCCATCTATTTCGTTCCCGAACCCTTAGTCTCGTTAACATCACTCGTCCCCTGTGTACCTGTATTTGTTAATAAAAATGGGGTGAGCTCATAACTTAATAGGGGAAAACAAGGAATATTACGTTTGAAAAACATAGTTATCAATTGGAATACAAGTTAGACTTCAGTTATTAATTTAGTTAAAAACCATGTTCTCATAAAGTAATGTATGCTTATGCAAATGCAGGTTACCTCCCTTTGTGTTAACCCATTTTCGAACCTTGATGATACTTACCGATGAGAATCCAAGCCAAGATAACCTTATAGAATCTATTTGCTCCAAGAGAACGTAACACAATTATAGTTCTTGTCAATGAGAAACCGAACTAGAATTACATTATATAATCCTTTGCTTTATGGTATCATACCATCATCAAACACAAGAGGTGGAACAACCGGTCCACATTTCATAGAAAGATTAGATCCATGGTGCGTTGCCAATGCCTATGTTCCTGGACTGCTCACCGGTAGCTTATAGGCGGCCAAACATTGCTTCCCCAAGGGTTTAGGAATTTTCAACCCAAGGGTACTGGGCCCCACTTATTTTTCATCCCGGCAAGCACCGTGCAAGTAGATATTCATATGAAATTCACATTATCATGGTCATCCACGATCAAATATAATCATTATCAAGAACTCCGTTAACCGATCATATCCAACAAGGAGATATCAAGATAATAATGAAATCTCCATGAATCACTATAAGAAATAAGAATCCTTATAGTATCCAGACAGATATATATATATATAATGAAGCTTCAATGTGGCCGAGAACCCGGGTTGACATCAAGATAATGTATTTTATGCATAACATGCTCTTATGTATTCTAAAGACAACATATGCCATATACTCTGACATATCTCACTTCGTATCTCTTGATGTGTATAATTCATCAACAAATCAATTTCATTGCAAATAACATCCATACACTCAAGGGATAACTTATTTAATTCAAATAACAAATTATATTAACTGTAGATGGCACATTTTGCCTCAAATTATCTATTTATGCCATTCAACAAGCATTTGAAACAATTTATCCCACATACACTTCAACGAATCCAAACCCATGTCCTATGGTGTATATAGTTCAACAACAATCATTTCCATCAACTTATATTAGTCATACATCCATGGAATACTTCATAGGGTTTGATAATACAAGAATATGGTGTGTAGGTGGCACTTATTGCTTCACATATCACATTTAGAGAAAACATGGTGAAAACATAATAAATTTCATCAAATAAATCATATTTCAAGTTTTGGAAACATTTTAACCCATACCTCAAGTTTGTAGACCAAAAGAAAGAATAAAAGATGATAATCAAAGCTTTGTCCGGTGAAATCTTGAATCTCTCGCGTCACCACGTTCCTAGTATAGCAAAACCCCCAAATCGTTAAAGCTTAAACCCAAATATGTGCTGCTTTAGCTCACGCTCGAGCTCCCATGGCAGAACACCAAGGTAGGAGATAATGAACAGTGAAGGAGAAGAAGATTTAAGTGATTTGGAGCTTTGATTATTTGAGCTCTCATCTCCCTTTAGAGTTCTCTAAACGTTTCCCTCGAAAATGGGGTGAAAAATGAGTGAAAATGGCTTTAAAACAATCTTAAGTCGGTGCAAAAGTTTAATTGGCATACCAGTATGCCAAATACCCAATACTGGTCCGCGAGTCACAATTTCTCAAAATTTTAATGCCGGACCGGTATGCCAAAAACGCCATACCGGTCCGCGGGTAATTTTGCTTTGTTTTGGGCTATTTTTGTTTTAGCAATAACTTTTTGTTCGGAACTCTGATTGTGGTGATCTTTATGTCCACGGAAAGGTAATTCAAAGATCTACAACTTCTTAAGAGAAAGTTTTCCCAAATTATGGACAGATAATTCTCAGAAATTTACCGAAGATAGCGCTCTGTCGAAGCGCTACTGAACGGCTAGAATTTAGAGATGGACTTACTTTGAACCCTGTTTTGATCAACGAGGAGGGTGAATTGACTTTCGATCAAAACACGAAAATTATAGAGTGACCCAAACCTAGAACTATAAACAAACGGGAACCTATTCGGATAAGAAACGAGGAAGTTACGAAACTCCAAAGTTAGCCAAAATTAAAGATTCACGTAAAACGGAAACCTCATACACAAGCCAAATCTTGATTCGGACCATCCGAATCACCAAACGATTACTCACATGAGTATAAAGAAGCTAATACAACTAATGCGAAATGTTAAACCACTACGAGGCTCCATAATACGAGATTTTAAAACAAATTAAAAATATTGGGTATTATAGTAGTGCTATTAGCAGCTCCCAAAGGAAAAATACTATGTTTACTCAAAATGATTACACAAACTAATGTTGCATCATTCAAATGAATTGGTAAGGCCTCATATTTAATATATATGCACCATTCAAATGAACTAATGCACCCACCAATTTGATGTGTTATCCATCATTCTTTCATATGATTGGAGTCACAAAGGTTTGTATGAAAAGTTTCTACAAAAATTGAATAAGTTTAACTCTAGTTTTTTAGTATTTAACCATTAATTAGCCCCTTTATCTATTTACGGTTTTTTATCTAGATATCTAAACAATTATTTTCTTGGCAAGTTACACCTTGAACATTTATGTTTTTTCGTTTTGCCACTTTTGTCCGATTCCATTAATTGCACTAACGGTGGAAGCGGTCAAAATGACAAAAATCCTCCCAACTTTAATTTCCCTTTCAATTTTGACTAATTACTCTTCAAATTTTGACCAATTCATTTGGTCCCTAAACTACATATATGGTTTAAAATGGTTTTTAAAACTAAAATCTTATTTTAAAAAATTATAACCTTAAATATATTTTTTTAATTTTATTTTTGATCCCTTTTCTATATAAAGATTTATTTGTTTCTGGGAAGCTTTTGCAGAAAGTGAAGAAATATTACGGGTTCTTTGAAAATCAATACGATGAAGATTTTTTTAAACGTAATTTTATTACATGTTTACTAAATGGCTCAATTATATTAGTTTTTAGTGTATACTTAACATTGCGTAAAAATGAATGATTTCTTTTGTTAATTACATTAATTAAGGATAGCTCTATTATTAGAATATTTATGGCCTCTATCAGAGCAATGTACTATAATAAAAATATATTGTACTATGTCTTATTCCGTATTTTCTTGTGAAAGCCATATTTATTTTGGTAATATATAAATGTTGCCTACTCGCCTAGGGATATCAATGAGTTGGATTTCGCCAAAAGTGAATCTGACCCACTTAAATAAAGGTTTGACCTGAGCAAGGGTGGGTTCTACATTGGAAAACTTGAGTGGTATCTGTTAATTTTTTATGCTCTGTTTTTTGTCAATTTGGATATAGTATAATATATATATACACACTAGAATTTGTGGTAAACTCGATGTGCGTGCAATATTGCACCTAATGGTTTTTTGGATTTAGAATATGTGTTTATGTTTGGTCGATTGGCAACAATACGATTTTTACATACTTAGAATTTACTAGGGGAAGAGAATTAATTATGTGAAGGACATTTAAGTAATTAGATAAGGATGCCAAAAGGGTGCTTACTGCTTAATATTTAGTGTATATATACACAAATATATAGGGAATGAAGATCAACTGATCAAAATTGAAGGAAAATAAAAGTTGAGAGGATTTTTGTCCCTTAATCCCTTCTAACATTAGTGCAGGCAGTGGATGGAATTGCACCAAAGAGTTAGAAATATAAATAACAAAGTTTAGGGTACAACTTAATAAAAAAAATTGTTTATGTGACACCATATGTATTAATTAGGAATTAATTGCATGTTAGCAAGATTAAGTATTTGGATCATGTGTGAAATTGGGATTTAACCAGTCTAAGTACGGTGACTAGTTTGTAACTAATATGTAACATGTGTTGGTAGCCCATTGGTTGGGTTAAGTTACTTAATATATGGTTAGGTTGACCATATAAAGTGAGTAGTAGCATTTACTTATCGATCTTATGTATTACTTTTGTGTTGACAAGCAATTATGTGATTAGTAATGAAGTATGTATTTTACTTGTTAAATATTAGTAAAGCATGTTAGAGGGTTAATTGCAAGTCTTATGAGATATATATGTGTTTATATTATATTTGAGTCGCATATATTACATGTATATTTGTTGTGGTGGCTAGTCGATTATGTGGGTGGCTAAAAATTATGAATATGATATTGGGCTTGAACTTTAGCCAGCCCAAACTCTATGAGAGAATTTGTAAAGAGGGTAGAGTAAGCTCTTTTTAGTCTTTTACCCTTAACTCTAATGTAATATGTGTAACCCTAATTCTATGAATATAAATAGAAGGAGGAATAGCCATCAAAGGGGGCCCTCTCCCCATATCATAGAGGTTAGAAGAATGAACTAGCCAGAAGGAATTCTTTTTAGAGAAAGAAAGTGATAACTTGTATCTTCATTTCAATTGCCTTTGAGCTAATACAATCAAACACACACACACAACGAATGATATATTACCGGAATAGCATAAACGCTACCAGGGGACCTACCGTACCTAAAAAATCTCTTGTATCCTTCACCATTTTCATCTATTGCTCCATCGATCTTGCTTTGAATACATCTTGTGGGTTTGCCCAAATTTTTTGGCGCCCACAGATTGCATGGGCGAATTTACACGTGGAAATATTAGAAAATATATTTGATACTGTTAATATTTTTGGTACTTGACTTGAGACTTGGGGATTGATGAGGAACTGGTTTTAAAGTGGATGTGAGATGGTATAATTTATTGGGCCTTTTTGTTTTTGGTCCAGAGAATTCAAATTATTTTTCTTTTAACCCACAACATTTGAAAAATTAGTAATTGGCCCAATGAGTGGATAATTACTAAATATGCATTTTATGAATGATTTTATTTTTTTTTTCTTTTATATTTTTCCCATCTTATCCTTTTTTGAATTTTCAAATTTAAATTTATTATTCATCTAAAATTATATTTTGTTGTTGCTAGAATATATATCTTTTAGGGATTTATATGATTTTAAATTCAAATTTTAAAAGATTTAATTTTAAAATTTGTAAATGTGACCACAAGTGATAACTTTTTGTAATTTTTGATTGCCATAATATAATTATATATTAGAAAAATTAAAAAGTTGACTTGCAGTAAATATAAAATATCAAAAATTAAACTTGGAGCATTTACAAGACATATTAAACGTAAATGTTATACACAATGTACTAAAAAATACGGTCATATTAAAAAAGATATCACGCAAGTAAAACTAAAAATATAGCCACATTAAAAATATCAAATGTTAAAAATTGGGGCATCTAGAAGACATCTTAATAGTAAATATTACATATAAATATAACTAAAAACATAGTCATATTAAAAAAATTACAAAATTAAAAATAAAAATACAGTCATATTAAAAAAAATTCACAAGTCAAACTAAAAATATAGTCATATTAAAAAAAAATGCACAAGTAAAAATAAAAATACAGTTATATTAAAAAATAAGTTACACAATTCAAACTAAAAACACCGTCATATTAAAAAGACATTACACAAGTAAAATTAAAAATAAATTTGTATTAAATATATCAAGATCAAGAATGTTAAATATGAAAGAATGTGAAGAGGGGTTCAAAACTGTAGAAAGAAATAATTTACTGACCATGTAATGAATGTTCTAACAATTATTATTCGACACCAAATAGAGTATTATTGGTGGTCCCTTGGATCATATATTGCATGATTGCAACAACACACAAATTCACAATATTTTTTTTGTATATCCCATATTTCGCCACGGACAATAGACTTTGACGTTGCTGATTGATCTCATAAAGATATTTTTTTAATGCAATGTTCATCTTCGTAATAGAGGATATACACCACCAGAATTAGGGGGGTAGTCTTCAAATCCTTCATAAATAAACGAATAACAGTATATCGAGAGAAATGTAGACTTTAATTCATTTGTATTATATATTATTTAATTAATTAAAAAGAAATATTCGTAATTAAAGATATATATATATATATATATCTATTATTAATTGTATTATTAATCGTATTAGATGTAATGATAAATACTATAGAGGTGTCAAATATTTATTATTAATTGTATTTATTGTCTAAAAATAAAGGTGATAACAACCTTATCATTTAATAATGATAATTTAATTAGATTAATCTTTAAAAAGCTAGGATATTGGAAAAGAAAATTATTTCTAATTTTGGTTAAATAAAAATAATTGGGTTAAATCCTAAAACCTGGCCCATTCACTAATTTTTTTAATGTAATGGGTTTGAGTAAAGAGACCCTTAAATTTTTGAGGCAAATCCTAATTTGCTATAATTTATTTGAGTTGAAAAGGACTAAAATGTAAAGCTATAAAATGATAGGGCTAAAATAGTAATGTTGTGAAACTAAATGTTTGTCATTTACTTTAAGCGACTCAAATTGCTTTTTAACAAAACTATTTTATTTTTATTTTCATTCTTTTGGCTGAGAGCTCGATTCCTCCTTCTCATTATATCCTCAAGCCCCAAATTACTCATGGCATAAATAAAGGTTGCAATATTAAGAATTTGACAAAGGTTTCTATACTAAAATTGTTCTATGTATCAAAAGTTTTGTTTTGAACCACATATTCTTCGGTAATTTTGATTTTAAGGACCAACTTGGCTTCCATCTCTTATGTACTTCATAAAAATTAAGGCAGTAATTATTAGTTCAATATTTTTATAAAAATTGCATAAGTTTGCATTAATTATTGCTAAAAAGTTATATATTTTGAGATATATTGATGAAATATTTGTTTAATTGCATTATTTGGATACAAAATACTGTAGTAATTTATATGTTGACTTATTATGATGCAATTATGTGACACCCTGCGAGTGAGGAGTACTCTCTTGGGAGGAGGAATTGTAGCTCAAAGGGGGCATCCCACATCGAAAGATAGGGGATCATTGGAGACCCATATAAGTAAGATATGGTTGCTAATTAAGTACGAGGCCTTTTGGGGGCTCACTGGCTTCGGATCTGATAAGAATTCTGAAGTTAAGCGAGTAGTGGGCCAGAGAAATCCCAGGATGGGTGACCCCCTGGGAAGCTGGTCGTGAGCTCCCAGAAACAAAGCCGTGAGGGTAGATGGTTCGTGGCTGAGGCCTGACTGGACGTTACTCAAAGCGGACAATATCGTACTAAGGTGGGACCGGGTCGTTACAACAGTGGCGGATTCAGAAAATAATGCTAAAAATATAGAAAGATAATACTTCCATTCATAACAAAACCAATAATACAAGTTATAATTGTCCACGACGAATTTTCATATTCTGAAAATGTTGCATTATAGTTTCATTATCAATACAAGCAAAAACATCTCTCTCAATGTAAACAATCAAGCTATCATTCAATCAAGCATAAACTCAATCAATCTACATCAATATGATTATCATTATGATTCATATCCATAAATTCAATTACATAAAAAAATATCAATATGAATCTGATTCATATTCATAAATTTCAAGCATAAACTCAATGAAATATAAACTCAATCAATTAATATGATTCATATCCATAAATTTCATTATATAAAAAAAATATCAATATCAAATTATCAACAATATATATTATCACTATAATTATTAATATAAATTTTGCCATGCTTACTTGTAGACTTGTAATTGAAAAAAGGGGCGGCGGACAGCGGCAGAAGGTGGTGGTGATCGTCATTGGGCCACTAGCGAAGAGTTGATGGAGGTTGTCGAAGGTTGGGAGGTTGGGAGAGGTTAGGGTTTGAGAGGGTGGGAAGAGGAGCCTTGAAATTGGGAATAAAGGGTTTGGAGGCGTTGTGCATAGTCAAAGTGATGCTATCTTTTTTTTTTTTAAACTTGGCCCAACTTTCCAAGGGGTAGTCCGACCCCTCTTGTCCCAAAGTGCGACCGCCTATGCATGCGTTCACCTGAATGTACAAACTCAAACTTGGCTAAGAGTGATCGAGTTTATTTACAATCGACGACCATATAGTGTCAAGTTTGACAACAATACTTGGTGATGCGTTACGGAATATTGCTAAACTCGATTATGCCGGTGGCCAGCATCATATTCAATATCCATGGAGGAGAGGATATATTGTGATTATGATGAAGAAGGGAACTTGACTACTTGGTGGGAGAGAAGGGTTTTGAATGTGTATTATTTGTTGTTTTTATTGCATGTGTTTGTCTTTGTATATGTATATATATATATATGTATTTTCGGACACCACACATTTTTTTCATTAATTTTTTTTGATGCCCCAATTTATAAATGCCATCTAAGAGGGAGAACATTTTTAAAAGTGGTGCGTCATGAGTTTGTTTGGTGGTGCCCTTAATTTTTTTTTTTTTTTGAACACATCAAATTTTCTACACCTAAGGGGAAGGGGGAAAGGAGAGCTGCATTCTGCAGCTGGTGAGACTCGAACCCCGGTTGCCCGGGAGTTCGGGGGAGGGGCTTACCACTGGGCCACCTCCTCCGCTTGTGGTGCCCTTAATTAGCACCGCCCATTTTAAAACTGAGTATTTAATCCGTTTACCCCTTTTATTATTATTTACGAATTTCATTATTGCACTAATTTTTTTTTTTGACAAATTGCACCTTAAACTTTAAATTTGTTTCATTTTGACACTTTTGTCATATTCCGTGCACCTCCTTCTAGTAACAAAATTAATTTGGTCCTAACATTATTCTTATAGAGAAAAAGAATAAACATCTTATAAATCTCTGAAGGTGCCTCAAAACAAAACAATACATTTATTACCTTAATTAATTAATAGAAGTTGATTCCGATTATTATTGTAGGTCAAGATCTACCCTTTAAAAAAAATCTACGGAGTTCTAAAACTAATAAGAATAATGTTCTTTTAATTCTTTCAAGGAAAAAAGAAAAAAAAAATTAATTCAAAAAAAAAACAAGCTAAATTTTTTTAAAAAAATTCCTAATTATCCCTGTTGTAGTATTTTTGAACAACTCAATTTATTTAGTGATCTGATTAGATCCCACAAAATACTTAATTATAGTTAGAAACTCGAACATCCTTGAATGCATAAAGATAATTATTTTTTGATTAAGAGATAAATGTTATTTAGCTTAAAATATAAAATAAAATAAAATATAGAAGTGATGTTATATACATCCCTATTTTGTAGCCCCAACACCACAAAGGACATGAGGGCGAAAATGAAATCAATTCATTCCGTTGTTTAAGGGGAAACAAAAATCAGTTTAAGAGCTGAATCGAAATGGATCAATAATTAAGGGGCCAAATTGGTCTTTTTACTCCACTATTCTATCTTCACATTCTTCCTCATTTTTTATTTTTTTTTAATCTCAAAACACAAATATATATTGTGTCAAAATTGCTTTGGCAACACACCATTAATTAGAACTACCTAAAAATAATAATATTATACGCACAAAGAATGTATAAAAATATAATATTATCAGTAAACCTCAGTTTTTATTAATCAAATGCAATTTGATATAATATTTGTGCTTCTAAATTACTCATATTTGAAAAGTATAAAAAGGAAAATGTTATGTTTATTCAATTTTTATATAAACTAACGTGAAATCACTCAAATGAATTGTTACTCATAAATTTAGGGTGGTGTTATTTACACTCTCAAATCTGTCACAAACACCTCCTCCAAAATTTAACTAAAAACACATTTTATTGCATGACATTAGGTGGGTGTTTAGTAAAACACTTCCAGTAATCCATTGCCTGATGTTATGCAAGTTATTACAAGAAAACTCTCCCCAAGTGGGGAGAGTGTGTGCATCTACACTCACCTCTCATTTGGCAATCGAGTCTTAGGGGGTGTTAGTGATTAAAAATTTACTTTGGAAGTGTTTGAAATAAGGAGGGTGTTTGTGACAGAAATGGTGGGTGTAAACAGTGGCGGGCCTACACAGGGGCAAGTGGGGGCAATTGCCCCCAGTTGGCTTTCAATTTTTTTTAATAGATACGGGGTGTTTTTGTAAAAAAAAAATATATAAGGACTTTTGTGCATAAATTTATACTTGAGGGTACCTAAGTGTAATAAAAAAATATTAATCAAACCCCACCCACTTGTGCCAGTTCCCACCGCCGACAACAGGCTTCATTTAATGTTTTTTTACTTCCTTTGTTCCTCTTTCTTTCTTTCTTTCTTTCTTTTTGTTCTCTTCTCCCTCTCTGTCGCTTTCTTTTCTTTCTTTATAGAAGATGTGAATTATAAAGATGAATTTTTTGGTTTGAAGGGGATTGGTGAGCTTGCTCAAAAAATGGTTGAAACCAATAAGCATGTTGGTTATCCATTGGTGTATTTGCTTGTGAAGTTGGCCCTACTTTTACCTGTTGCTACGGCAAGTGTTGAGCGAGCATTCTCGGTAATGAAAATCATCAAGAATGCGCTACGCAACCGAATGGGAGATGAATTTATGAATGATTGTTTGGTGACATACATTGAACAAGACATTTTCAATAATGTTGATAAGGAAGACGTGCTACAATACTTTCAAAATATGAAACCCCGTATAATTTTATTGTAATTTGTTGGCATTAAGTGTTTTAAGACTTCTAGTTGTATTAAGTATTATTATTAATGCAATTATGTTTGTGGTTAAATTTGTTCTCCTTGGTGATTGATGTGCTTTAAATATATTTTTGTTTGTTTTAAATTTCGCCCCCAGTTGGTTAAATTCCTGGGTCCGCCACTGGGTGTAAATAACACCGCCCCAAATTTAACGTATTAGTTTATCTTTCTTGTAGGATCACAATGGTTTGTATAAACAAAAAAAATAAATTTAACAATAATTAAGTCAGTTTAGCGCTACTATTGTGTAGATCTAATTGGTGCCAGAACTAGTACTTGTATAAAAAATTTAACACTTCTCAAAAGAAAGTTATTGATTCAAAATATATATAGTATCAAGGGTGCTTTGGCTAGATACCATTAAAGCTACCTAAAAGTGTAATTAATACTATGAACGCAAAAAATATATATCGCAGTAAACCAAGTTCTTGATCATTCAAATGCGTAAACAACAGAAGTATCTTAAATCAAGACGGTATGGCAATTTTTCGTCCTACCTTTGATCACTTGTTCATCAGATAATCTAACATTATCATTAACAATCGCTTTCACATCCTCGCAGTGCACGTTAACGCTACCATTCCTTTTCGATTTTGACCCGGGGTCGAGCAAAACCCTAGCCTCCACCTTCACATTAAACCTCACTATCCCTCTCTGATCCCTATCTGCAACAATGCCATATGCAGCCCACTTCTCCACCCCTACCGACCTTGCAGACAGATTCGCCGTGGCCAGGATCCACTCCTCGTCGTAGGAGAGGTAGACCGGGTCCATTGTAGTGGTCGAGAGGAACGCGTCCTTTTAGTAGATCGAGGCCTCAATGGTGTCGTAAAAGACAGCGGTGAGATTGCTGGAGCCTAAGCTACGGAGAGAGAAGGTGATGTTCCAGTCGGCAGTCACTTGAGGGACGGTGACGTTGATCGGAGAGGTGGAGATGGATTCGATTCGGAATTCTAGGGTTTTATGAGTAGGGCGATTTATTGCGGCACATTTGAGGATTGCGTAGATAACTACTAACAATGAGATTAGCTTGCATGCTAAAGGAAGAACATCAGTTGTAGTTGCCTTTGGTTGCTGTTTTAGATTTCCCATTGAAGACATTGGAGAAAAGATTTCGAGTGGTTTCCTATTTTTCTTTTCAAGTTTTATATACATCTGTATGTATAAATAAGGAAGAAATAATTCTACAAGGTATATATATATACTAGATATGTCCGTGTCAATAATTGACCTAAAACCTATATTAGGTTTCGTTGCAAAACTCATACCAAAAAACCCAATTCATAAAAGAGATCTATACTAAAATTGAATATAAGCAACCAGTTAGAAAAAACCTAACCCAACCGGTGTAAGTTTTGTTTTAAAAAACCTGAACCCACTCCGTTTCAATATGCATAGCCCAAACTTGATCCTCGATCCCCAACCCACACTACAGTATTATAGTTATAAGATACTAAATGGGTACTCAATCAAAAGAAAACTGTCATTTTAAAATGGGCCAGGTAAAAAATATAAAATTTATGCGAACATGAATCCGACTTGGATTTGTACATCATCTTTGTTGTGGAAATCATATTTGCCTCAATTTTAGAAGAAATCATCCCAAACCCAACTTATTAAGGACATTCTAGGCTATAAAATATCTATAACGAAATTCAATTGCGTTAGTTGTTACTTACAAAAGAATCCGACTAAATATATAGGTGCAGGTTTCGTTTTGAAAATATGAACCCCAATCATTTATTATATGCATATACTCAAGCTCGATCTATCCTGCGCGCCTTGACTCACCCGACATGTTGTAATTATATGATATTATAATTTTATTTAAAGAAATAATACTATATTTAAATCGGGTTGAATGGATCAAACCGGTTAATCTATTAAATTTTTTAAATAAAAAAGAAACATTACATTTGTTTCAATTTATCTATCTATAGATTCGCATGCCTACGGTACTACTAATTTATACCAAACTTCAATATAAGCAATTAGTCACAAAGAACCTGACTCAACTGGAGCTAATTTTGACTTAATAAACCCGGCCAAACACACTCTGTTTCAATATACATAAATCCGAACTCAATTTGCTCGACCCCGCCCACACTCCGTCTAGTTGTAGTTAAAAGATATCATAAAGGTATTTTATGAAAAAAATTATTACATTTTGTCGGGTTTAGTCGAACATGTGACGGGCTTTGGTTGTGGAACCTGTATTTACCACGAACTCAATTTATCCTGCCCCGACCGAATTTGCACGTTCTAATTATACAATATTATAAACATATTTAGAGAAAAACTATTATATTCACAAACATGCTAATCTTATAAAAGAAAAATAATTAAGTCTCTTAATTAATATAAGCCTGTCTAAATAAGTATATATAAGTTTGTTTAGTAATAAAATTGTAAGGGAGACTATTGCATTCTTGTTGATATTCTTTTTGTAGATAATACTAAATAAAGTGGGCAATTGTATTTGCAAAGTGTCACTTATCCTTTTTGAATACAAGTAGTAGCATATTAATGGGGACAAGTACTCATCGTATTAGTTAATTTCTCATAAATTTTTACGGACTCTTAAAATCTCATTGCACTTGCGCAGATGAACTCAATAACTCATTCATACAAGTTTGTTTGCTACAGAGTTCGTATGAACGTATTCTCAACATCCCATTGCACTTGCACTTGTGCGATATACTTCTACTTAAGTTAGATGTACCTTTAAGAATAGTAATTTATGAGTTTTTCCCTAAACTGGATGTACCAGAATAAAAAAAAATGGATGTTCCAAAAAATTGTTATAAAATCTTATTGCACGCGTAGAGTGTGCCCCTAGCTATTTTATTGCACGCGTAAAGTGTGCCCCTAGCTAGCCTAGTATATTTATATTATACGGAAGAAAAACACATCACTCTATTAAAAGCTACTAGATCAAGGGCTTAAAATTGCTTCTTCTCTCTCTCTCTCCCTCTTTTTTTTTTTTCTGAACATAACCTACACGTACACTCAGATGTGCTGTTATTCTCACACAGGACTGGCCTTGGGGCAGGGCAGGCAGGGCGACCTCCCAGGGCCCAAAAATGAGAAGGGCACAATTTTTTTGTATATGTATATATATATATATATATAAATATAATATATTGTAATAAGTATATGTTAAAAATATATTAAATAAATAAAATATCTTTCCAAAAATCTTTATTTAATAAGGTAACTTTCCAATAAAATGACGCAAATTTCCAAAGTCGGTCTCTTCGTTTTTGCCTAGTTTCTATTGACCAAAATTAAGAAAAATAGAGCTATGCCTATTTTTTTATTATTTTTCAATCTTTAGCTCTTCCTTTTGCAATTGCCTATTGCCTTTTTGGCGTTATTTTGGAGCATTTAGAAGCTTTTTGGAAGATAAAAATGCACATGAAGGTTGAAAATGTAGCATATAGGTGCTTGAATTATCGTTGTATTGGTTTTGAAGACATGTAAACTCATAAATTTTAACATGAAGTTTGTAAGCGCTTTCAATTTTTAATTGTAATGTGTTTTTGGTGGAACACAAAAATTATTTGGTTTTTTTAATATAAAAAAAATTTAATAAATTTATTTATAAGATTGGCATTATTCTAGAATTTCGCTCCGGGCATAAAATTGGTCAGGACCAGCTCTATTCTCACATTAAATTAAGTGTCACGTCAAAATTAAGACGCACGTTCACCTAAAAACGAACCACCAAATGTACCACACCCACTCCACACATGTCTACTCTTCCAAATCATTTTCTCTTTCGATCATCAATTTCTTTTTTTCAAATTTAAAGGCCATATCTTTATATCCAAAACTAAGATATTAATAAATTTTATATATTTGAGATTCACTAATCAAATTTATTAAAACAAAATCAATTGTAACAAAATTTATTAAAACAAGATCCGATATATCCATTGTAACTATAAAATTTTGTATGAAAATTTATAAAGAAAAAGCTATTGAATATTACATTAATTTCAAATGTTGTAGAATAATTCACGAAGTAAAAACTTGGTCTGTCAATTTTAAAGTACTAAAGATCGAACTAGAACAATTTATTATCTAGACATGGTCGGACCAATTCGATTTTTGCACGATCAATTTGGTTGGTCTACCAAGTTGGCCTAAATTATTTTCTCATTTGACCCATCAATTTTTAGGTTTAATTTAGTATCCAAATTATAAATTTTTGGTAAATTTTTTGAAAAATGAACCCATTTGTACGAGTACATATATAAAAAGAAAATATGCCATAATTTGCTATTAAAAAAAAATGCAATATTTATATTCATA
The DNA here is from genome assembly GCA_021464415.1 of Lonicera japonica. NCBI lineage: Eukaryota > Viridiplantae > Streptophyta > Magnoliopsida > Dipsacales > Caprifoliaceae > Lonicera > Lonicera japonica. The sequence continues at coordinate 29,002,851 of CM038463.1, read as the reverse complement.
TATGGGAAGGAAAAAATACAGTATGATTAAAATATTTTTTAGAAAAAATTGGATCGTATGCTAGGCTAAAATGAACCGGCCAGAGTATGCCAATTCGGTTGATTTTATTTGTCTAATCGGTTTTCTACACACTACAAGCCATATCATCGTGTAATTAACAATGTGTTGTGATTCGGTATATACTTTCAACTCTCACTGTTTTTATTAATTCCTAACTCCCTCAAACATTCTCTTTTGCCCTATCGTCCATTTTTTCCGTTCACCGTGCAATCCAGCACGTGTATACTCTCTATCTCTCTCTATATAAAACCCTTTCCCTCATAAAAACCCTAGAAATATAATACTACGTGTGTTTTGCAATGGGAGCTTTCGAGGATTCATGGTTTAATGGTAACTTGGATAGATTCAAAAACAAGGTAAAGGACTTTAATGGATTCATTAGCAATGTCAAGGATAAATATGGTGAGTGCTTAATCATTACATTCATATTCTTTGCAATTGGTTTAATAGTCGCTGTTTATTTCGCCTTGCTCATGAAAGCTGCACCACCACCTTCTCCTGGACCTCCTCGTACTCCAATCTTCGCCGTCGAATCCATCTCTGCCTCTCTGATCAACGTCTCCTCCTCCCAAATAACCGGCGATTGGAACATCACCTTCTCCATCCGAAACCGATACAACCTTACATCCCTTTTTTTTGACTCCGCCAACGCCTCGATATACTACAAGAACGTGCTCTTGGCGAGTGAGAACGTGGATCCGTTCCGTTTGCCGAATCTGGCAGGGAGGGAAGTGGCGGCAAATTTGTCGGCTAGGGCAGTGAAGGTGGAGAAGTGGGCGGCCGATGATATTGTTGCGGATCGAGATCTGAAAGGGGCGCTTAGGGTTAATGTGAAGGTGGAAGCTAGGGTTTGGTTTAGCTTCCGGCACAAATTGGTTAGTCTTGGATTTGTGAGTGTGGATTGTATGGATTTGAATGTGAATGCTAACAGCGGTGGATTAATGGATGATGATGAAGATGGTGGATTGAGGATTTGCAGTGTCGAACTCAAGGAATCTCCTCTTCAGTTGTTTCTTTATTTTGTTTTTTATTGTTATGGTAGACACGCAGAAGATGTGGACAAGACAATGTGTCACTTCATCATTGATGGCTTTGATGCGAAATTGACTCGAGGTAAACTCTTTCACCCAATCTTGATGAGGTAACACTTTGTCTTGTGCGCAAGGAGTATAGAATTGATACATTGATTAACTTCCTTTTTTTTTTGCATAATTATAACGTTTGTTAAGCACTTATATATTATTTCAATAATTAAATTTTTATGTGCATATTGGACATTCAAATTATTATAAAGTTTAAATTCCTGATTGTTAGGCACTTTATATATAACTTAAAATAAGTTTTGTAAGTTTGAATCTAGCTACTATGTTTTCTATCAATAGTCTTATAACACATTACATGTTGGCTAGCATAGAGATTGATGGATAGGGGTTTCATTCACTAGTGTAACTCAGAAAAATTAACTATGTTTTTGCCACTCATGCAAGTAAAAGTTTAAATCTAAAAAATATTTATAAGTAAAATAGTATTCTAAATACAATTAAGCATGCCGGTAAGAACATTTGACAAAAATTCCTATTAAAAATGCATTATCCTTTATCGAACATCATAATTATAGCAAGTTTCATCAAAATATATTGTTTCCCTTTAATTTCCTTCTAATTCATTTTTGTTTTCGGAAGGAATAAAATAATGGGACAAAGAACATATGGGTAATTTACAAAAAAAAAAAAGTTGCTACAGATGTTTGTTATGAAGCTAGGGAAGTAAAAACAGAAGAAGAAACACAAGAATTGTTATGGAGCCGTACTACTGCTTGCGATGGTTCAAATTTAAATTAATAAGTAATTTAAATTAAAAAAAGAGTTAAAAGTTTAAGGAGTTGGCTCATCTCCATTATCTTTTGGCCCAATTATATTCCATCAAAGGGGGTCTAGTTCGAGAATTAAACGAATGAATTTTTTTATGAAACTTGATAGAAATGATTTCTATGATGAATAGATCATTTCCACAAAATTTTATCAAAAAATTTAAACCGATTTCTTCAATGACGGTCGCTATGTTGAGTAAGGTTGACTTTCAATTTAGAGTGAAGGAAGAAACGCAGACGACTCCAAATCTGATGTTTAAATTCACTAAAAAATGAAAAGAGAGTGTAATCGGTGCATGATTGATTCGTTCTATCAAGTGAAGGGAGCTCAAATATGGTGGTGGCAAATATATCGGCGAGTAGATCTGCGGTGAAGTAAGGTGGGGATGCCATTGTTGCCGATTGAGATATAAAAGGAGTGGTGTTTGAAGGTGGAGGCTTGTGTTTTGTTTAGTCCACATACTAAATCAAAAGGCATGGAAGGGGTAAACTGTGAATTGAAGGGTCTGAATGTGGATGCTAACGGCAATTGATTAATAGCTGATGGTAAAAGTGAAGGATGGAGAATAAGCAGCTCACAGATTTCATCATCTCCAACTTTGTACCAATCCAAAATATCCTACATCAGTAGTGTAACGGAAAGTTTCTTATTATATATGTAGGTGCAATGACTCTAATTTACAACTTGGACTATCTATTTTAGGAGAAAATTCAAGCGGTTATATATGGTATAACCTTTCAACCGAATGTTAAAAATATATGGTATAACCCTAAGTTGGAGGTTTATGTGTATTAAATTAAGAACCCTAGTTTAGAGGTTGAAGATGGAGGTAAAATGGTTATTGGAGGTTGAAGGTGGGGTAAAATAGTTAATTTGTAGAGTTAGCCTACCGTTAGATTTCATGGGACTAAGTCAAAAGATTAACAAAACAGTGAGGTACGAAAAAACACTCTTTTAAAATATTTGACTTGGTACCCCATTATTACATACATCTACTAAGCTACGTTAAATAATAGAATAAGTGATTAAAATGGCCTCTAAGGGATAAAAGAGAATATTTCAGTTGGACACATTCAATCTCAAACATCCTCTATTATAAAATCCTTAAATAAATAAAAAACTACCTAATAAAAACAGAGCAACCGAAATCTTCAACATCCTCTATAAAAACAAAACAAGACATTTTTTTTTTTTTGAACAACTTATACTTTAAAGAATTCAAATACGGGATCTCTTGCTAAATAGATCGATCCCTTACAAGGACCTAGTGAATTACAAAACTATCCCATAGGGATAAACAAAACAAGACCTTAACTGCCAAATCCAAGGTATGTGATAAACTACTTTCACCATTGACCCCATTGTTATTGCTCTGTTCATTTTAGTCCACTTTCTCCACCATCCGATATCCGTCCTATCCACCCTCCAATCCTCAGTTCGCCGCATCCGGTTCGAAATCGACAACACCAATCGGCAACTTCGCGCTAAAAACATCCAGCTCTGCAATCTCCACTCCGCTGTCCAATTTCTCTAGTTCACCGTGCGCTAACTCTGCCTCTCAAAGAAGTTTGGTGACATCATCGCCTAGGCAAATCCGAACATAAAAGGCTGGATATTTCTAAGGTGCTAAATTGCATTGAGATATCTTAACTCTCTGCAGCAAGAACAATATCAATGGCATTGCCATGATTGACGAGGAATTGAAATGGGTATTCAAAGCTGGATAGAAATTATGTTCCGAAAGCATGAATCGAAGGTACGGGATAAAGGGATTTAAAGGATTTGATCAAGCCGAGGTTGGGGTTGGATTGCAAGTGTTTTACAATTCGTGCGAATTAAAAGACAAAATATTCAATACAACGGTTATAACGCCACATGTTATCACATATCGAATCAAATTGTAAGAAATCAATGACCCATGTGATTAAGGAGAGAGAAATACACACTTTTTTACAGTCTGATTGAATTATTATAATATGTGGCGTTATAGCCATTGTATAGAATGATAAATAAGTAGAAGAAGTTAAGAACCATGGTCTAAAGAGTGTACGGGAAATTTGGTCACCACCTTTTTTTTTTAACTTAGCTTAACAGATGTGTGTACTAGTGGGGTGCAAACTCAAATGTTCTAAAATATGAAGTGCAATATCAAATTATGGTATAAAAGGCAGGGTGCAATGACAAAATATTCCACTTAAATGCTACTAGATATACAAAAATAAAAAAAACATACCCTTTATCTACATTGATTATATTATAATAATAACAAAAGACGATGTAACTAAACATTTTAATGATAAAAGTGACTAAAATAAATAAATACTAGAGTTAGGAGAATATGCAATGTGTATGTAATATTATAATTGATATTTTATAGAAATTTTTGAAACATTTTGTATAAGTTGTGATTCTATTTGCCAAAGTGGTTAAGTGATATTATTATTGTGTAAGGTTATGGGTTCGACTCTTGTAATTATTTTTTTTTTTATTTTTTTATTTTCTTAGCATGTTGTAATATTTCAGTAATTTAATAGAGATACCAAATATCCCCTCACACTTTAATTAAAAATATAAAAGTATAGATAACATATTTGATAATGTAAAAAAAAAAACCAAAAAACTTGCAGTATATAATAAATTAAAAAAGTATATGAATAACCCAAGCTAGATTGTCTTTTATCTTTAAGAAAATAATAAATCAATAATAAGTAGTTAAAACGTAGAAGAAGTAGAAGGCAAATTCAAATCGATTGCCAACAACATGGACCAAATAGAATAAAAAGTAATACAGGTTATTATTGTGCTGTGCAAGTTAAACATGAGCTCAACGCATTTATTCATATTTAACGTCTACATGTATATACAACGTCTACATGTATTGAAATCGTGATACATGTATTGAAACCTGAATCCACCGCATATAATTGTACGCTTACAGTCAAAGTCGGTCTGCTCCGCATTGACTTGCCCCGAACTATTGCAATTATGTTGTACTATAAAGGTTATTTAAAGGATTAAAAAAATTATATTAAGAACGGGACGAATCTAACGGTTTTATTTTACACAGACTCAAACACAAATACAACCTGAAGCGGATTTTATTTTAAAAACCCTAAACCCACCCCTTGTTTGAGAAAAACAGCACCACAAACCCTCCCTTAGCAAAAATGAGAATTTTCAAATCCATAGAAACCCCATAATTAATAAAAATGGGCAATCCTGTGCCAAATCCAATTTTTTGAAAACAACAGGTATACTTAATAAGCAATGTACATAAAACAAATAAATGAGAGTGCTCTTAGTTTACCGGTCCGTTTGGATTAGGGGTGGGAATTGGTCAGTTTGGTTCAAAAATTGCCCTATCAAAACTAAAACCATAATGTTTGGTAATTTTGATTTTTGGTATTTTCGGTTTTAGTTTTTCAAAACATGAAACCAAAACTATACCATGCGGTTTTTCGGATTTTTCGGTATTCTAATTTTTGGAATTATTCAGTAAATTCTAGGTATAAGTATTTTTGGCATGGTTTTTTCTAAATGCCAATAATATGACAATAACATAAAAGTGTCAAAATATAGAATTGAACCAACAAGATACAAATTTTAAAAATTAGACTTTAAGTTTTAGATAAATTTGTATTTATTATCACAAATATAAAATTATATGAATAAACTTTAAAATTATACACATACTATTTAAAGCTAAATATATCAAATAATATAATAATATATACTTTGTCGTCTTAAAATAATTAAACGATTTAATATAATTAAATCTGTTATTTACCCTATTTTTGATATTTTAGGTTTGGCATTTTAGGTATTTTAACTTTTGGTATTTTTGGTTTGGTATTTTAACTTTTGAATCATTAAAATCAAAACCAACTCAAAGAATGTAGGTATTTTTGGTTTTCAGTATTGAAATATGTGAAACCAAAACCAATTTTTTCGGATTGATTTTGGTTGGCTTCGTTTTTTACGGTACCAATTCTTACCTTTAGTTTGGATTGAGCGAAATATGGGAAAGAAAGGAAAACAGAAGGGATTAATGCATCTCGTTCGGATAAATGTATGAGAGGGAAAGGAAAAAAAGGGCCGGAATGGGAAGGATTGCCAATCCATCTATCTTTTGGGAGGAATGAGAGGGAAATGAAAAGATTTTAAAAAATTATTTACCTTATTTCAAATTTAAATCTCGATATTCTTAATTCGAGCATGAAATACAAGATTAGCCGTAAGGTACCTATCGCTAAGGTTGTCACACCAAAGAATATGAATATTTTAAAAAAAATATCTGCAAATAATTAAACTGATATATTATTGACTATTAAAGCACACCTAGTAAAACAAAATGGATTGCCAAACATCTAATCTTCGGAATAAGACTTATTTGACAAATTATTATCGTATCGTATCTCATCCTTCTTATATTGAATCCAACGTTTTGTCCAGTGCGTCAAACAAAGTCTAAACTTCATTAGAAACATGAATACAAGTATAGCCTGAGCTACACAAGCCAAAAAAAAAAAAAAAAAGCTCTTTGAATGTTCCACGAGAAACAATATATATCCTTTTTCAGTTTTTCTTCAAATAACCATCCTCTTGTTGCGATGACAATGAGTACTCCACCACACTACAAAATCATTAGCTACTATTTATGAAGTGAAAAGTTACAAAAACAAAAGCATTAAAAGCGGTATGACACCAAAATATAATTTTTCTATTTTGCCCCTGCCATCATCATTTAGAAGTAAGAGAGAAATATTAGTTTTTAACCAACAGCAGCAAAATCAGAACAGTAACCCGTGTGGTAGCAATTACATAGACAACACAAAATATCAATTTTAACCAAACAATGCTCAATTGACAAATATGGCTTGTAGAAGCATCAACCTGATGACAAATTGAATGTCGACCGAAAATTTATTGGGCGTCATTGAGCAGATTAAAAATAGGAATTTTCGTCGCAGTGGACACAAGTCGGAGATATGATCGCCATCACCATTCAGATAAGCCAACAATGTATCCAATCTAAATTAGATACGAACATCCGTGGAAATGAAGCATGCATATACATCACGTGTGCTTCTGTTTAGAAAAATAAACACAACTTGAAAGAGAATCAAACCCATGACCTTTAATACAAAGAATACATGTCTTACCCACTCTGCCAAACACCATCACATTACATTGTGGTGTTTGAAAATTTTAAATTGTATGAAGAATTACCTTACCATTGCAAAATATTGCAAACGATCGAGTGTGCTACAAATACTATTGTATATTTAAATGTAGCCTAGGAATTAAACCAAATATTACAATGAAAGATCACCAATCATCTGCCTCGAATTTATATTTTACAGAACAACGGATGTCATAGATTGAAGAGAGAACACGGGAAGGAGGGTGACGAAAGGAAGAAGAAACTATGATGGATGATGATAACCTTTCGAAGATTTTATAAAGCTCCTAGCAGCATCTAAGCTCAGCTCTTCATACACCTGAAAATTAACAGAGTAGATACATACATACGTAAATTCCATTTCTCTGCCCATAGTTCAGTCACACAAACACGAACAAATATATGCAGATGCTTACGAGTTTCTTGTGAACTCGTTGGAATGCCTTGCAAAATTCCTCTGCCTTGGCCGCACCAACCTGTAACACATTTTGGTGTTAGTTGTAACTAGGCCACCTTGGAGGGTGTGGTTATCATTCACGAGTCTAGATGGTAAATATGTGAATGCGCATCATTCACAACTTCATCTAACATTATTATTTCAAAAATCCAGATTTTAGGCGTGGCTGGTTGTGAAGAAAAATGTTAATACATGTGATCTAATAATACAACGCAAAAGGGCATAATGCATGTTTATCTCAAAGTTGGGGATCAATTTTGGAAAACAAGTCTGCTTTTTCTTGAAGTTTTATTTTACCCTTATTTTTCATTCCTCCAGTAATTTGGTGCCTTCCATTTGTTGGAAGGCTATTGTTCACTCAATCTGTGTAGAAGTTGGTTCTGCTGCAGTATTCTAACCTCCCATTATTCTTGAATAGAGGTTTAGGGGACCATTTTTCGTCACCATGCGTACTCCCTAAAACATTTGCTGTGGAAAACTGTCGCTTTAGGACTAGTGCCCGAGTAGACAGTTTGCTTTAGAGCCTGCCTGTATGCATAATACTTATAATATGACAAACCAAAGCCACTGTCACTACTCCAACTGGCGTTGTCACAATATCAATGCAACAAAACAAGCAAAACATACACAATCCCTATTGATCATCAACCTTTGGTGTCTCAACTCTCAATCGCCTTCATTCCATGGGTTAGCAGTGGCTGTCATTTATTACTCTCTTAATCTCTTTCACCCACTCAACAGTTAAAAGGCGTCCACCACAGTTAGTTTGGCATTTCTAAAGATGCTTCTTCCTAGATTTCCTAAAAATGGACCGAGTGACTTGAGTTTGCGTGTATCTCGTAGTACATGATAAGATTCACTACAATTCACGTACTTAGAGATTTGCTACACGATTTGTTTAAGTTTTGACAAACTAAACTTTATTGGATATTGTATTTTTTTTTTTTTCTACATCTAGATCAATCTAGGATGGAATAGGCTCCTTTTGTAGCACAGATATGATGGGCTTATCAGCGATAATTGGACCTTTATTTATAGGGAGTTCATATGTCAACTGCTTTGTTTAACCTATTATCCTCCAGATGTTCTTGTATGAACATTTTCCAAGTTCAGCACCCAGAATTTGATGAGTTTTAACACTTGTAAGAAAACCTTTTGCAAGGTGGGTGGAATTATTTCTTCTTCTTTAACCAAAAATTTACCCTACTAAACTGTGTTTGATTGCATTTGTTCTCCAATGAAATCAATTTCCATTGCATAAACTATTCTAGCCAAAGTTCCTACTTAAATGGAATCCACAAACCTCATCCCCCCACAAGCTTTTGGTGTCTATGTAAAACTATTCGAAGGAATTCAAATTTTTCCCATGTAAGCAGATCAAACGCACCCTTAGGAAAAGTATAGTGCATAGAAATATGGAAATTACAAAGTAAAAAAGGAAAACTGAAACCATCTACAATTTTGGCTTGTAGATGGTTTTGTTTTTCTACATTTCAAAGTAAGTTGACAATCTCTAGATGTGAAGGGTTAAATATGCAGATTGGCCATATAAATTGATTACATATAACTCTACAATCATATGTGATGTTATAAGAAAGTAAAAGAATACTCAAGAAAAGAACCTTGTAACGGTAGAATTATGAACTCGATTCCCAACATGATAAAGGGGGATTAAAGCCTGGGGCTCCTCAAATTTATAGATCACAGTTCAAATTCATGTCACATTGAAAATATAAATCAAATATGAGAAATAACTTATTTACGTCATTTGATTTCTCTCCCTAGCTAGAGAAAATCCAAGATATTGCATCACCGTGTTAAATTCAGAACCCAGTATAAAAGTCAAGAGTTATTGTTCTTACATCTTCCACGTCTAAATAAATGATGCATACTATCCATTTTATTTAGATGATATTTTTCCTTTTTCAATCAATTAAATCATATCGAAAAGGCCTACAATAAAGCCTCAAAAGTTGAAAAAATCCCAGGCATAAGATTGTACTGCTAAGATAATTATATAATAAGGAACAAATTAAAAGTCAGCCCACCAAAGCTCCAAAATATAAGATCTATCTTTTCAAGTTCATACTCTAAAAATATGTGAAGGTAAATGTTCAATGGAATTATGGAATAGGTTATCCATAATCATACCAGCACAAAGTTTTGAATTCTAGAAAGAATCAACAAAAGTTAAAAAAAAAAAAAAAAAATGGACCTACGTCAATATTACAAGGTTATCCATAATCACAACACTGAAACTCATTCTCAAAGTATCACAAATTTTTAAAATGACATATACATGGTCCTTTCTTTTCCTCCTTTTTCCCTTGACAGGTGTGGCATATATAATCATAACCCATCAAAATAAATCTAGCAATATAGTAGAATGACAAATATGAGGTCCAGTGTACAATTAGTATGACATGCAAATATGATAACAACAAAAAGGCATACCTTCTTCTCCGCCACCAACTTTAGTTTCTTCCAAAATGCATCTGTAATACAGAACACGATTAACTTGATTTGCAATCTTATCAACAACTTGAATGACCGAAAATTCAAGTAGATGAGTCAAACCAAAGTCCACTACTTGGTAATTATTGTAGAAACATGATTTGCACATTGAAGTGGGGCTCTCCATGTATCAATATAATAAATTTGGATGTTTTTGATAAGTTAAAATCTTCTCTAAAACGCCCACAGAATGCAATTTTTCAAATGCAATCATAAGTTGCAAGTGGAGAATCTGTATGAAAAAAGCTCGGTATCTGTTTCTATTTGTAAGAAACTTTCCTGAAATCAATTCAACAGTAACTTAAACAAAACACATGTACATCTAATTAAGCTGAATCAGTGCTTTCCAGTTCAACTTGTTTCACAGCACAAAGTTAAAGTAGTATCAAACAAAAAATTACATCAAACTTATCTCAATACACTGCATACCATGTTCATCAATCCCTTCAATCTGAGTATCCCTTTTATCTCCTTCACCCCATGCATCTTGCCACTCCTTTTGTGGCAAATATTGATGTCAGTATGCAACAAATATAGCCCAAGTGGTACAAGTTTCAACACGAAAATGATGAACAAGTTCTGTAATACTAATACCTCCACATTCCGACCTGATTGAGAAGTTGATTGTCCTGATGATTCTGAGTCAGCCTGAAACTTAATAGTTGCAAACAGCAATTAGAAGCAAATAAGATCCAAGTCCATATCTGGTGACAAACAGGTGGAAAATAACAGCACAAGTACACAAACAATTTGATCACAGTTTTTACTAAAACTTCAACAATGTTTGGAAAAACCATGTATATTTGTTAACTTTCACGGCCTCAAGATGACCAAACCTAGGAGTGTCTAAAAACTCATGAACATCACTACAATGTCCACCAGCTCAAACCTAGGTTTATTACATTATCCATATACACATGCACAGGTTTAAAAGTCAGTGTATGAAATGAAAAAAAATAAAATAAGATTGTGAGTTGCATTGTTTTTTTTAACTGCCTACTCTTGGGAGCCCCCACTGTTCATGGGTTTTGAGCCATTCCACTGCTGGAAATCCCAGATTTATTTACAATACAAGCTGAAAATTGCAGGTGCCAAACCAATATCAGATTATAAAAGCTTGAACCTTGATCCAAAGATTCATTGGCACAATCTACGCTTATAGTTCAACAACTCTGGTCAGTTACATCAAAATAGAAGAAAGGGATTGTAGGGTTTTTCCCCAACAAGAGAGAGAAGTTTATTAATACAAGGGAGAGAGAGAGTACAAGACGGGACAAGACGTCCACGACACCGACTCTGGTCAGTTACATCAAAATCGAATCAAGGGATTGAAGGGTTTTTTCCCAACAAGAGAGAGGTTTATTAATACAAGGGAGAGAGAGTACAAGACGGGACAAGATGTCCACGACACTGACTCTGGTCAGTTACATCAAAATCGAATCAAGGGATTGAAGGGTTTTTTCCTAACAAGAGAGAGAGGTTTATTAATACAAGGGAGAGAGAGTACAAGACAGGGAACAAGATGTCCACGAAAGTAAAAGAAAACTACAATTCCCTCCCTCCACATAAAATAAAAAAATAAAAAAAGTAACTCCCCATAAATGCTAATGTAGGTTCATGTCCCAATTACTCACACAAGTAATGGCCTCCTCTTTCTGCACTGGCTGTGACTAAAGTTAAAAGACTAAAGGAACCACCACAAGAGAGGACACAGCAAATTGTATAAAAAAACTCCCAAAGCAACAGGATAGCTCTTTGGAAATGCTCTAGCAACTCTGGTTAATTCTTCGCTCTTTAGACTTTCTACAATATTGGTTTATGTAGTTCCGCATTTATCTGCCACTGACAACAGTTATGTTTGTAAACAAGGGAAAATGTAATTTTAGGGTCCTATCAATGAATGAAACTTCTGAAGAGCGAAGAATGTAATTCATAATTATTGTTTTGAGCTGTTCAGCATTGATCCGCCACCAACACCAGTTCTCTTTCTTCTCTTTTTCTACTCCATTTCATCATATATTTGTCTAAAGAGGACAGCACGGAAAAACTTGATAACAAAGTTAAAAGCATAGTCATTTGCCACTGTGTGCGACAATTATCAGGATCTGGTTATAGGGCTGGCTTGTTCGCCCACTAAAGCAGCATTTGAGCTGGGGGCATATCTCCAAGTCATTTCTTACTTTCTAGTTAATGTTTGCACACCATTTCCTTCAAACTGGTGATATGAGTTTGCTGTTGGTGAAGTCTTTCTTTTCCACTCCGCGGATCAATTGTCCCTAGCTTTATATATATTTCATTGAGGTTTCACCACCAATAACATCTTGCAATGAAAAGCTCTAGTCTATAGTCTTTACGCTTGAAAATTTGCCTTTAGAAGGGATTTCACGGGAGGGAAATTGACGAAGTAGTACATCTTATTGCCATTGCTCACTAGTTCCTCTATCTTGTCGTTCCCTTTATAAGAGTGCTTGATTTTGTGGAAATTGACGAAGTAGTATATATTTTTGCCGTTGCAGACTGGTTTTCTCTATCCCATTGTTCCTTTGAGAAGTGTGTTTGATTTTGATGATTTAGTTTGTCCCGCTCTTTTTGTACGATTACAAAATGATTTGGAGACATAGAAACCTTCAAATATAATAGTCTTTGCATGCTTAGTTGCTCTGAGAAAAATGAACATATGCGAATAATCCAACATAAGAGGCCAAACTTTCATTTTTTTTTTTTTTTATCAGAAACAAGGCTTATATTGATAAAAAACCAAATACAAGCAGAAAAAAGAATAAAAAAGTGAACGAGAGGTCCACAAACAACAAACAACAGAAAACAAACCAAAACACAAAATGACCCATCCTAGACACCAAAAAACCCTACTAGAACACCACAAGCTGCAACACAGAGCAGACTAAGGTAACACCACAAAAATCAAACAACAATACAACCAGAAAACCTCCCTAAAAGACTGTAGCTTCAAATCCCCCGCAAATCTAGTTCACTGAGAAAAACCCAAGAGGAGTTTCTTTCACGCCATAGCTGCTGCCCAGTCACGTATAATATCTGACATTGAAAGAATACCAAATTTCTTAGAAGAGAAAGCCCACAACGAAGCTAACGACTTGACTCTTTGCCACACCTTTTCCTCATTTTCCTCCTTATCTTCAAATATCCTAGCATTCCTTTCCTTCCAGACACACCACAGCACCGCCATGAAATTACACCTCCATAGCACTTTCGTTTTCTTCTTATCTCCTCTGAAGCACCACTTTCCTATCATCAAATCATACCAGGAACCAGGAAATACTGAAATCAGGTTGAATTCCCTCCTAATGTTGGACCAAATGTAGTGAACAAACGGGCAGTGGATCATCAAATGATCTAAACTCTCATAACTACCTTTACACATAATGCACCAAGACAGAGACAATTGTTGAAACGGCCTTCTAATTTGCAATAAATCTGCCGTATTAGTCTTCCTAAGAGCTGCTAACCAAGCCAACACTCGAACCTTTGCAGGAATACCTGTTTTCCATATCATATTACACGGTTCGAATATACTATCTTCATTCGAACTCATAATTGTTTCGAAGAAAGACTTGACTGAAAATATTCCCGATGCATCCCCCTTCCATATTCTGGAGTCTGATCCGTATCGAGCTATCTCCCAGCTATTAATTCTGTTCAGCAACTCCATAAAATCGTTTTCCTCCTTTTCTGTAAAGTTCCTACGAAATATAATGTCCCACCCATAATTATCATTCACATCCCAGTTTATATAATTCTCTATTGTTGCATTTTTATCAACTACGATCCTGAATAACCGAGGAAACTGATATTTAAGTTCTCTATCCCCCACCCAAAGATCACCCCAGAAACGAATTTTAGAACCATTACCGACCTTAAACCGAATATGTTTCTGGAACTCAACAAGCCCACCTGAAATTGCCTTCCACGGATTACGATACGTCCCTGTGGCTACTTTTTTGGAATCCCACCCATTGTCATGTAATCCGTATTTACTTTCGATAATCTTGTGCCAGAAAGCTTCTGTCTCTTCCGAAAACCGCCATAACCATTTTCCCAACAGAGCCTCATTCCTTTTAATCAGCTGCCCTATACCCAACCCCCCTGTTCTCTTGCTTCTAGACACCCTTTCCCAACATACCAAGTGTTCGCCCTTCCCTTCCCCAAACCCTTCCCAAAGAAAATTCCTCATAAATTTTTCAATGGTTTTTGCAACCGATACCAGAACCTTGAAAAGAGATAGAAAATAAGTTGGGATACCCTCTAAAACGGACTGTATAAGAGTCAATTTTCCTCCCCTTGAAATGCATCCCCTCGACCACCCATGAAGCCTTCTACCCACTTTTTCAATAACCGGGCTCCAGAAACCTAACCTCCTCGGATTATCACCTAAAGGCAAACACAAATAAGACATCGGCCAGCTACCCACCGCACAGCCTACCCTACTAGCAAGCATCCTCAGCTCCTCCTCCTCCACATTAATGCCCACCACTTCACTTTTTGCCATATTTATCTTCAACCACGAGGCGTACCCAAAAATATCTAATATGTTGATGAGATTTCCGATTTTCCCCTCATTTTTAGAAAGAAAGAAAATAGTATCATCGGTAAATTGCAAGTGCGACAAACTAACTCTCTCTTTTCCTATCGAAAAACCTTCCACCAACCCTCTACTTTTCGCTTTTTCGACCAATAAATTAAGCACATCCGCTACCATTATAAAGAGGAAGGGTGAAAGAGGATCTCCTTGCCTTAAACCTCGCGAAGCTTTGAAATTACCCCTTGGTCTTCCGTTCATCATGATCGAAAAATTAACAGTCGACAAACACCCCCGAATCCATTTCCTCCATCTACTACCAAACCCCTTCCTCTCCAAAACATGATCCACAAAATCCCATTCAATATGGTCATATGCCTTCTCAAAGTCAATCTTTAAAAGAACTCCCTCTTTCTTTTTTTCCTTATACCCTTCAACCGCTTCATTAGCAATAAGAGCCAAGTCAAGAATTTGTCTACCCTTTACAAACGCTCCTTGCACTAGCCCCACCGTTTCACCCAACACATCCTTCAATCTAAGGGATAGCACTTTGGCCACGACTTTGTAAAGACTAGTAACTAAACTAATAGGCCTAAAATCCTTTAGCTTTAGAGAAGCAATCTTCTTCGGGATTAGACATATAAATGTTGAATTTGTGCATGCATTCACCACCCCGTTGTCAAAAAAATCTCTCATCACCTTCATTAAATCTCTTTTAATCACATCCCACCCCTTACTAAAAACCTCCATCGTATATCCATCCGGCCCCGGCGCCTTGTTACCCTCACATGAGTCAATCGCAGCTTTCACCTCCTCCTCCTCAAACGGTCTTTCAAGCCACACCTTGCTTTCATTACAAATCAGATTCCAATCTAACCCATCAAAACCGACTTGAGATCTTTCCCTCTTCGAATATAACTTTTTAAAATACTCCACCAACTCCTTTTTAATCCCGGCTTCATCCACCAACATTGAACTGTCTTCCTTCTCCAATTTATTAATAAATTTATTTGCCTTCCTTTGATTGACTATGCGATGAAAAAGCTTGGAATTTGCATCCCACTCCGAAACCCCTCTCACTCTTGCCTTTTGATTCCAAGATATTTCTTCCTTCAACAAGAGCTCTCCAAATTCCTCCTTTAGCAATTTTCTTTCAGCTAACCTCTCCTCGCCGATAGGCCCCCTTGATTCTTCCTCGTCTATAATCTGAATTTTGCGAAGGATTTGCCCTTTTTTCACTCTAACATCACCGAATACCTCCTCATTCCATTTTTTTAACTGATCTTTTACCTGACGTAACTTCCCCATAAATTTGTACCCCTCCCATCCTCTGACCGCACATCCGTCCCACCAATCTTTGAATTTGCCAATAAAGTCCCTATGTGTCAGCCACATGTTCTCAAAACGAAACGGAGTCGGGCCCCACCTAAAAGCGCTCGAGTCTAGGACCAATGGAAAATGATCCGAGACTACCCGAATAAGCACCTCCTACCTGGCTATTGTAAAAGCCTCCCAATCTTCTGAAAATAAAAATCTATCCAGTCTCGAATGCACCCTCCCATTTGACCAAGTGTAATTTGCGTTACTAATTCCCGGATCGCATAATGCCGAGTTTCTAATAAAGACATCAAACTTCCTCATGCTCCTACTCCACCTCCCGTTATCCCCATCCTTCTTCTCTGACGGAAAACGAATAATATTGAAGTCTCCTCCTAAACACCACCGATTCCCACAAAGCCCATTCAAGCTTGCCAACTCCTCCCAAAACTCATCTCTTTCCCTATACCTGCACGACCCGTATACCCCCGTAAGCCACCAACTCTCCCCTTCTTTTGGTCTTAGCTTAACAGTCAAAGTGAATCTCCCCTCCAAACATTCCTCACAAGATACCACCCTCACATCCCACACGATCAAAATCCCTCCCGATCTCCCTACTGCCGGAATATATGCCCAGTCTTTATACCTCACTCCCCAAATTGCACCGACCATAGCCCAATTGATCTCCTCCCTTTTTGTTTCTTGTAAAATAACTAAATCCGGCTTCTCCTTTAACAACATCTCCTTAATACTTCTCCTTTTTTCCATCCCCCCCAACCCTCTAATGTTCCAGGATACTATCTTCATTGAGAACCTCTTGCACCCCTCCTAACCGCACTATCATCCCTTCTAATGTCATAATTTACATTGCATTTCAATTTTTCCAACTCTCGCACGCCCTTTCTTCCCTTCTCCTTCTTCTTTCTATCCCCCCTCTTATTATACCCTCCAGTAGAAATCATACGAATCTCCATATCCTCCAATAGTTTACCGAATTTATCACGTTCTGTTCCGCTCAACCCAACCCATTCCTCCTTGCCCATCATTTCATCACTATTTGTACTCTCCTTGAGGTTCACTCCGAGCTGTATACCTTTCTCCAGAGACTGTCCTTTGCTTGCACCAAAATGCAAACCATTATATAACTCACCTCCACCGTTAATATTCCCCTCACCTACGACTACAACTATCCCTTCCCCTTCTCCTTTCTGACCTTGCACATAGCTGCTCCCATCCTCCACCCCGGAACCTACTCTAATTGTTACTTCATTGCCAGTATTACACTCATTCACTAGCTTTTCAAAGTATAAAACCGACATCACCAATTTATTCCCCAAATTACCGACCTCTAGACCACCCCCACATATAGAAAAAATAGCGCTATAATCATTCCCGAATATATATGATAATGAAGAACCTGGGTAGTCCGCTCCTTCCCCTTGTAGCATCCACATCTTGCACTCTTTATTAGTAGAAATTTCCCTCCATCCTCCACCATTAAGCCCACTGTTTGACTCTATCTCTCCGCCATTGAATAGAGACACTAACCAATTTTCATCCTTTGAGTGCGCACTCGATCTTTCAGCTATCGAGCTGCAATCCTCAAAAGATTCATCACTATCACTCTCCGCTTCTTCCGCCAATAGATTTCTAATATCGCAATCAGAGAGCTCTAACTTATCTCCTCCAGACGAGGAGTCCTCGCCAAAACCATCAGCCTTAACTCGAAATGAACTTTCCCAGCTTCTTAATACCTCATCTTCATTTATTATTTCCCGTTCTTTGCCAAAACTCAACGCCACTTTCTTCCTTTCTTTATTACGTCTGCTATAAAATTGAATTGACTTTTTCGGAGTCCACTTCATTTTGATAAGATTGTTCTTCCTCATTTTGTTCCATCCCTTAGCATTTCGACCAATACTTTGAAACTCTTCTCCCTCGTAACCACTCACAATCTCATCCTCTTGCACTTCATTACCCTTCAACCTATCATTCTCCAACTCTTCTGTTCCAACCCCAACCCCTGAATTACTCAAAACCATTGGCTAAACAAAGTTACTGATTGCTACATGCTCATATCCCTTATTCCCTTCTACCATCCCCCGCTTCACCTTCTCCTCATCCCCGAAGTTTCCCTCCCCTAATGCCGTCCCAATCCCACTACTAACCAGCTTACTAGGCCCAGCAATAATGTTGTCCCTATCTGCACCCTCCCTCTCTTCGAGACATAATAATTCCTTCCCTTTACCGCTACTCGCTCTAGAGACCCTCTCTTCAAGAGCTGCTCTAGCAATTAGATTGCCTCCATCTTTTTCGCTCACCACCACCCTATGTTCCCGCCCTTGTTCTTCGCACGCAATACTGACCGTGCATCTGCCAGAAGCACCCAGTTCAGCTGTCTTCCTTGTTATCCCCTTGTTTGTTAAATCTAGTTTACTTAACACCTTCAACCGGATGGTGCACCGGCACTCTTTTTCCCCAAACAAATCTATTTCCGCCGGAATGAAACCACTATTGTTGCCTTTAACTTTGATTCTCGGAGCAAATAATCTGGACAAACTTTCTGTTCTCTTGTCGATCATTACTAGGCCTCCACATTGATTCCCAATCTTCTCAAAAACTTTTGTGCTCCACCAATTTAATGGTAAATCTTCGAATTCGATCCATCCCCCTGTACACGCTAACTTCCGGTTGTGCATAACACCCTTTTGTTCCCATTTTCGTAGGCAAATAGCTCGACCTTCGAAGACAAGAGTCCCCTGCTTACCCAGCGTCTCTATTTCTTTCTCTGTCTTGCATTGTATAATAGCTTTATCCGGTTGAAAAGGGATCAATGAAAAACCCATCTTGAATCTCCTGTTAAGCGCTTCTTCAATACTAGACCACTTATGCCATAACCTTTCCCTAGTGCACACAAAAACCTTGTCCCACTCAAATACACCATCTAATCCTTCTTTTACTCTAGTTGTCTTCTGTTTCTCATAGACATTAACCATACTCTGTTTCCTTAAAACTTCAGGAAAAGTACCTTTACTCTCCAGGTTGATCCTACCCCATCCTATCTGATTTTCCACTTGACTGTGAGTCTGACTTTTCATAAGATCATTGGGCGTATATCTTCTTGCTCTGATCGCCCCTGTTTCCTCTGTAATCGTTTGGAAATAAGCCCGACCATTAACTACTTCCCGAAGAGCATTTGCCACCTTAACCCACCCGTCTCCATTCTTACATGCTGGAAAAACGATAACTCTACAAACTGTGCCTCTCCTTAGTTCCATCAGACTTATAAAAACCCCTTTGTCATTACAATATTTCTGTAACAGCATTAACGCCGTCGATGACTGGTATTTGCTAACAAACCATCTTACTCCCATGCTACTCACTGCCTTCTTCAATTCTCTGCTTACCCAATCGGCCACCTTGAAGTCAATGTTGATTCTATACGATCCACCTCTAGTAATCTCTGTTATTGATATTGATTTCCCATCCTCAGTTACCTGAAATCTGAATTCCTTAAACTCCAGCCTAATAAAAAAAAACTTACTAGTCTGATCACGCGATCTTATCCCAGCCTCCATCGCCTTCAACTCTGTTGATCTAGGAAGATAACGGCCACTAACTCTTGGTATTCCATTGAAAAAACTCCTCTGAAGTTTGCCATTAACATTGCTTTGAGGCCTATTTCCAACCGTTCGAAAGTTGTACTGGTTCTTCATCTCCTTTACACGTTCACATACCCAATACACCTGTTGAAACGTACCTAGACACCAAATCAAGACTAGGACAGTGGTCGGAACAAGGAGGCGAGCCGGACCGGAAAGTTTGGCTTCGATCAGAGCAAACACGCGCTTTGGATCCATGGGAGATATTCATGTCCCATGTCTATTCATGTGCATGTCTATTCATGTCGCCTAACTTTGGAGAGAGCCAGAGAGAAAATGAGATTGTGTGAAGAGAAAATGAAGGATCCATGGGAGATATTGAAGTTCTTCACTTCACTTTGGCCATCACCATCAAAACCATTTGTTAACACGGATGCAAATCTTATAACAAATTATTGAAAGAAAATTATTCTATAAGGGGGATTGAAGCTTCTGGACTTGGTTTTTTAAGTTCCTTTTGTGTTATTATTTTCCTTTAGCTTTCTCTTTATGCTATTTTTACTTCTTGGACTGCTGGTCCATCCTTGATGTAATCTTTCTTTTCCCCTTTTAAATAAACTCTCATTTCAGATCAAAACAAAAATAAAAATCCTGTTTTCTGTAGTTCATAGTCAAATTACGGTTTGTTGCTTTGTTAATTACTAGCATAACTCCCTTCTTCTAGATAACTTTCCACGTAGTTTCTTTTATAAGAAACAAAATTTATTTAATATAAAAGGGTTGCATCGGTTATGTTGGACAAGTCATCCACTTGAACATGAACACATAAATGATACATCAAAAAATTGGCTCACCACACAAATTCTACATTATCCCAAACCGGAAAATACTGATTTACCCATTACCCATGCAACATACTATCTCAACTTAGGCACTCCAAACCACCTCTCTCCAATTCATAGAAATAAAGATAAATGGAACTCCTCTCATCTGAGCATCAAAGAAACATAGAGCAACAAATTTAAATCTCTCCTAGATCTTTCTTCTTCCTTGTTTTCAAACATAATAATTTCTTTCATTCCACGAGCTCCAAAAACTGCCACAACAACTCATTCCCAAATTCCTTTAGCCTTCTACCCAAGTAAGTTCATAAGTACTCACTCCCAAGTTGACATTTTCACATACCAAATCCAAACTAACCACAGCCCCAAGAAGCTTATAATTTAAATCGACGCAACAATGAAATAATCTATCCCGTCGCGGGTCTCATTCTGATCATTTTTATGTAATGCATTCTAAATTATTACTTGATGTAACTAAAACTGGTCTCTTCTTGTTATTTCAAAATCTATCCTATAGAAATCTCTGAGTAACACAAATAGAAGGGAAAAAAATAGAATAAAGCAGTACTGAACCATCTTGCTACAACAAAAATAACTCTTAATTGGGCCAAATTGTGATAAAGTGTAGTCAAGTCTAGAGTAATTAACGGATCCTCTACTACTAATTAAAATATTTCGGATCAAAATCCATTTATTTGTGTGCAGTTAAGTGGTCAAGTCTGTGATATCGTCGGTCCAAGTTGAATCCAAGGGTCCTCAGATATAAGCAATACAATCAAAGCAAAGAGTTCGATCAATGCTATCAACTAGATTAGATTGTGCCAATATTCTAGAAAGACATATATATTTGAAATAAAAACAGACATACATGGTGTGGCCAACATGTACTGGTTAGAATGTAGGGACTATGGTGTCCATATCCAATTCATCCTTATTCAAATCTTTTCTAACCAATATCCAATTCATTCTTATCCAAATCTATTCTAACCGACGTGTAATCGCCTGATTAATATGTCACTATCATATAAATATGTCCAAATATCCAATTCATTCTTATCCAAATCTATTCTAACCGACGTGTAATCGCCGGATTAATATGTCACTATCAGATAAATATGTCCATGTAGAATAACTCTGGATGGTGCAGGACTAGGTTTAGTAAAGACTTAGGCAACTAACATACTACAAATTTGTTGCTTCATGTACCCTAACAATGTACATCTATACTATTATACAAAGGCAGAGTGGACTCCGACTGCCGAGAGAAGTTGTGTCAATTTTGCCTATGCAGTCTTCTTCTTCAATAAAAAAAATTCCTGCAACCGTGCTCCAACTTGGATGTGAGGTAACTATCGCGTGTGCAGATTAACCTAGTGTATACATATATATTATATTTTACACACAAAAGAAAATATGCGGAGCAGCGAGATAAGAACAGAAAGTCTGGTGAAGACGTAGATGGAGATTACCGAGAGAGAAAGAGAGATTTACGTGATAATGGGGAGATCGAACGATGGGGAATAGGTCGAGGATCCGTCGAAACTCCTGCTCGTCCATGGCTACCGCTCCTTTCTGAATCAGCGCTTCTGTTCCGAAAACCAACCCTCAGAGCGATCTATGGTTTCGGTCCAGACCCGATGAAAAATCTAGGGTACGGCCGTGTGCTTTACATTTTTCTTTAGGTTCAAAAGACAGAGCATATGTACGGCAAATGTTTTCAAAAATCTTATATCATTAAATAATATATATATATTTTTTAATAAAATCTGTCTTTAAAGTGATATCATTAATATTAATTTTATAATTAAAAATGACATAAAAAATATTAATTTCATTAATGAAAAAGGCATTAGCGATGTTAATTTTAAAATTGATAGTTTTTTTTTTTTTTTAAAATGGCATTAGAGATGCTAATTTTAGTACATAAAACATCATCAACAATGCAATTGTAAAATTGATAGTTTTTTATTTTGTGGAAACAGTATGGCTGTTACTAATTATGTTCTCTAAAATGGCATCATCATCACCACTTTCAGCAATGAAATCAGCATTTACAATACCAATTTCAATTTTTGAATTTTTTAAATGTCATCAA
Organism: Lonicera japonica; assembly: GCA_021464415.1. Taxonomy (NCBI): domain Eukaryota; kingdom Viridiplantae; phylum Streptophyta; class Magnoliopsida; order Dipsacales; family Caprifoliaceae; genus Lonicera; species Lonicera japonica. Next base: position 28,980,356 of record CM038463.1, on the reverse strand, counting down.
GTGTGCCGTTTTTTAATAGTGACCTCCATTTTGGCTTTTTAATTTTTTTTTTTAATAAATAGTTCTACTTATTCCTTTCAAACTCAATAAACAATTTCTATTCACGCTTTATTAATTTCTTGTATTATTATTAATATATATTATTTTTAAGAAAAAAGGAAAACTATTTAAAAATTAAGAAAAAAAAGGAAAAAAAGGAAAAAGGAAAACAATTTATAAAACTATTTAAAAATTAAGAAAAAAAAGGAAAAAGGAAAACAATTTATAAATAATAATAATAATAATATATTAATAATAATACAATAAATTAATAAAGCATTGATTGAAAACTTTAGTCATAAATACTCTTAAAGCTGAACTGTTGACAATTCTGTAAAAGTTTCCCAATAGTTAAATCATGGATTTATATATGTGTTGTAAAATCACACATGGATTTTTATAGTTTTTTTAGGTGACCAGACAATGAAGACAGTCACATTTTATAAAGCTTGACAAGTAACTAAAGATAGTAGTTACCAGTTTAATTTATTGTAAGAAGTCAGCGAGACTTGTCAAATCATATGATTCAAAACGTCATGTCCCAGCATTTACCAAAAATTACGTAGTTCAATTAACATTGAGACAATTATATATTAGGAATCAAACAAAAACATAAACTGAAATATTATTTATTTAAAACATTATAAATACACAGAAAGTAAACATAAATAAAACATTGATCCATAGTAAATGAAAGTGGATCCCCCCAGTAACATAACACAGGCAAAAGCTCTCCTGCCATTTCCTACCTTCAAATAATATATTACAAAAGCACTTCAAATATTAGCTCAATGAAGAAGCGGTATTTTTTGTCATCACTTTAGTTAATATTTTAATACTCAAACTATAATGAACTATAGTTAATACTTCAAATATTAGCCCAATGAAAAAGCGTTATTTTTTATCATCACTTAGTTAATACTTTAATGCTCAAGCTGCAGTGAAGGCACGTATTTTTTATTAAACGTAGACAACTATTGTTTATAATTTGTTGAAACGGAATTATGAACATACAATTTATACTGTAGACCAATATACTAATATAGGTATTCCAGTTACTTGTGTTTGAACTCAAAAATTACATTTCTAATCCTTTAAATAATGCTCAATTAGCTTCTAATTACTATCTAAAATCGAAAATTGCATATAAATTCAGTTTAAGCATGAAAAAAAATGCACTACATTGTATTTCTGTATTACTTAGCCATTTTAGAGGCCTAAAGCGGTTAAGCAACTAAAGTTGTATGCAAGAAAGAATGTTGAATGCGAAAAAGTGCAAAAAGAAGGCCCAAAGAATAAGTTAATATCCATTCTGAGGCCCGAGGCCGGAGGAGAGGAAAACTTCACAAACTACCCCCAAATAACTAGCAAGAAGAGCATAACAAGTCCCCAAGTATGAATGAAATAAATGCAAATATCCAAGAGTGATTTCAAGATGAAATAAGCTCAATCGAATCTATTCTAGAAGTTTCTGAGCAAAACTGAGAACTGCTATAAAAAGGCTGAAGTTGTAATTGATCAAAATTTTTATCCATTAAGAATTTGAAGAAATCTCCTAAAATAAAAGTGTAAAGCTTTGAATTACCTATGCTTAAGTAAAAATAGTGCGTCAATCGGAGTTTGGAGCAAAAGTTATAAGCAAAAGAAGAAGCAGCCAAAAGAAAAAGAAAAAAAGGATCGATCCCACACCATGATCAATCCCCGCCCATTTTTTTGGCCAGTTTTCAAATTTTAGCTCTTTTGGGCCCTTTTCTTCAATGGTTATTCAAGCCACGACCTGAGATGCTTGTGTACTATATAAAAGGTCATATATCTCATATTTTAGCGGTACACAACAATGTAGAATTGATTAATAGAGATGCTGAGAATAACGTGACTTTCTTGGGAGCTTTTGTGCTGTATCTGAAGGTCAAACTTGAGAGTTTCTTTCTTTAATTCTTTAAAACAATTATTAGGTTAGTTTATTTATGATCTTTTAAGGCTGGAACATCACTGCAATCAACATTCAATTCGTCATTCAATTTAGTTTTAAATTCAAGTCTCAATTGCCTACCGGGTAAACCTTAATTTTCTGTTTTCTTTTAATTCGATTGCTTTTAATTGTTCGTTTTCTTTGTTATTCATAGAGTAGTTAGTTTAGATCATATATACTCTGGAATCAACCTTAAACCCACGTTTTAGGGGCTGGTTCTAGGGTTTATAGGTCTATGTTGTCGGGTTTTGGGGTTTTCATTGATTTATGCGTGATTCTTGCTTTGTATTCAAATAGTTTGTTATTTTTCAATACTATTCATGAGTGATTCATTGTTGATCATTAAGAATCTGATTTTCCATATTTTTTTGGGTTTAAGTCCATTTTGTTCAATTTTTATCGGTTTTGAGTTTGTTTACTATTTTACCCGTAAAATCTTCATTTTAAATCGGAATTGTGAAATTCCAAAGCCAAGACTTTTAAAATATGATTTTCTACATTATTAGCTATGTTCTTACTATTTTTCATAATTTCTAAGATTATTGCATGCTTGGTTTGATTATGTCTAGCTAAATTCTTTGTTAGGGGTCTGTAATAAAATATGCGTAATTAATCTTTGAATGTAATACAATCTGAGTTTGAATATGATTTTTTTCATTGGTTGTAGATCACCTACTGAATAAATGAGTAATTTTTTTATCTTTGCATGTGTTAAAAACATGTTTCCATAAGTTAGTTCAAAAGTTTCAGTTGATCAAGAACTATAAAAACGTCTATTCACAATTTTTTGCAGTAAAACCCTAACGTGGCTGATTTGAGGACAATCTTTATTCTCTAATTAGTTGAGTTAGTTTCTTAAGTGAATTGGATGATTTGGTGCTGTTTTGGTATTTATTCACATAAGTGCCGAGAAAGTATCGATTTTGACTTTTGGCATTCTTTTTAAGACGTGTTTGTTTTAAATCACGTTTAAACCTATTCAAACTTTATAAGAATGTTAAACTACTAATTTTTGAGAAGTTTAATTAACTTGAATTATTTTTGTCACGCACTAGCAATACTAGGTTTTAAATTATAGTTTTTCAAAGTCAGAAAGTTTTACTGCGAATTCTATTACTCAAAGCTAGTCTATATAGTCTTTATCACGCATGGGCTATCATATACTTATAGTAGCAATATAATTGGATGGTTGGATAGTCTATGAGCTAAATCTTAAAGAACAATCTTGTTTAAACTTCGATTCATATTACCCGATTGGATTAGTTTCATACTCTCTAATTAAGGATACCCCTAATGTTTGTTTCCTATTGTTTTTATTTCATTTAATATTCTGTTTCATTTAATTAGTACACTATTTTATTTAGTTTATTTATTTTTAGTTTAATTGCATGTTCCCTTGATGCAATTATGAAGCCTTTTAAGTAGATAAATTGCGTTTGTGGATTCTTTTTACTTTTGCACCCTAGAATTAAATTTACGTTTAATTTTAGTTTAGTTAAATGGTAGTTTTAATTTAGTTTCATTTTCGTTCCTTATTCCCCGATTATATCATTTTTTCTTTTCTTTTCTCTTATTCCATCTAAGAGAGATAGTTAGAGAAATAGATTCATTGCCTTTCCTGTGGTTCGACTTAGACTTTTTCAAGTATACTATAACTTGACCGCATGCACTTGGGTGTATCAACTTACTCTTTTTGAGCGTTGTCAACTTGGTAATAGTGCTACCACTTTTAAAGAGACATTAGATTGGGAATAAAAATGGAGATGGTATTATTTAAGCAAATAAGATTTTTTAAAATATTAGATTGGACAAAAAGTCTCTCCTTCCCACTCAAGTCAAGTCAAGGCAAAAGTCGAAATCATTTTGTTGGAGATAGATCAAAAATATTAATAATGCATTTTGGTTATTAATAGTGTATTTGGCAACTCTATTTTTATATTATAGATTTAAAATTAGAGTATAGTTTTAAAGTTCCGTTGTTTGGATACACTAAAAATTGAATTCAATATAAAAAATAAAATTTTCTAATTCTAATTCACATTCAATTCTAAAAAAAAAACTCTAACAACAATTAACACCACCTCACCTCCAACACCAAGCACTTGACCCTTTTTGGTCTCAACACAGTGCCACCCCTCACCACTCCAAACCTCCCCAACATATATAGAACATATAAATATATATATATATATAGGGTAAATTTCAGGTGCGGATTACTATTCACGCACTGTCCGTACAGATTGGTCCATTTGGCATGCTTCCCGATGTAATTTTTTGATGACATTTTGTGGAGATGTTCTTCATCGTGCCTAGAACATCTCCACCAAATTTCATCAAAAAATTCAACCGGGAAGTGGGTTAACTACGTGATTGAAAAATATTGGATTTTATAAATCTATTTTTGGACCAATATTTTTCAATCACGTAGTTAACCCACTTACCGGTTGAATTTTTTGATGAAATTTGGTGGAGATGTTCTAGACACGATGAAGAACATCCCCACAAAATTTCATCAAAAAATTCCATCGGGAAGCATGCCAAATGGACTAATCCGTACGGACAGTGCGTGAATAGTGAGTTCGCATGGGAAAGGGACTATATATATATACGATTCATTTCTAGTGCGTACTAATTCGTGCGCACCAACCCCAATCCACAATTTAAAAGCTAACGTAAGTGTGCTGCCAAATAGCTCACCCACCTGCTTAATATTAAAAAAAATAAAAAAAATAAAAAAATAGTCAAGTCCTCCAAAAAAAAGGCAACTCTCACAGTTTCTCTCTTTATAGTTTCTTTTCCCTCTACAAAAGTTCATGTCCTATCTCTAAAAAGACCCCCACCCCCTCTTTTTATACTTAGATTCAGCTCTGTGTGGATTCCATTCATATGATAACTTATTTTAATTCAATTCCCTCTCTACAATCTAGAAAAACATGAAGCACAAAGGATCAATTTTTCACTATTCGATCTTGAAAAGTTCAAGAAAAACATGAAAATGATCAATCTTTCACTATTCGATCGTTGGACAAGACAAGGAAGATCAAATCTCTCAATGCAAATCATAAAGCACAAAGGATCAAAAGACTATATGAAAAGCTACAAGGAAAAAGTTTCAAATGAAGATCAATCCGAAGAAACAAATCAAAGAATTCGAATACTCGTTAATTCAGTAATTGAGTGAGTGTTTAAGATTTACGTAAAGTTACTTTATTGATCAAATCCCTATAGCTCAAATGTATTCATGCATATTTTAAAGATTGATTCAAACAAGCTTGAAATTGAATTTATTTGAAAAACATCATTTTACAAAGACCGAGTTTCAAAATAAATTCATATTAATTTTAAATGATCATATTTTAAGCTCTAATAAAAATAGATATCTTAGAAACATATATTTGAGGTTCAAAATCATTATCATTTTATTTGGAACTAAATTGTTAAATTACAAAAATATTTTTATTTTACATTTAAAATTTGCTCAATTTTTGCACAGTTTTGATCTAACGGTAAGATGGAGGCCTTCCCGGACTCCGATCATTTTGAAATTTTTATGGTAGTTAGACAACATCTCTTAACTCTTTTGAATAAAATGTGAGCATGATCCAACGGTCAAATTGGGAGAAATTATCAAAATAAATTTGAATTTTTTGTCAAAATTAGCTGTTGGAATGTTTGAAAATGTATACCTTTGACCCAAAAGCTTTCTTAATCATCCCCAACGGCCATATGGTTTTGCAAGCTATAAATATGAGGTCCTAGACATGTTTTAACACAACTTGAATCATTCTAATACTCTATTATTCATATATTCAAATATACAAAGATTCAAGAACACATTTTGATCAATTTTTCATCTTTTGAGCTATATATATTTTTGATCAATCTTGATAACTCTAGTGTGAGTTTCATTTGTAATCTTCAAATACACTTGAGAGTTATTGTATTGGTGTATATCACCACAAATAATTCATTCTTCATTTCAAAAGAGAGTTTGTCTCTTTGTAGAGCAAGAGAGCATGTCTTGTGAGAAGTGTAGTGTGTATAACTACATTGTGAGTATTGCGTGCATAACAACATTTGTATTGAGGTTTGATCTTCACCCAAAGAAGATTGAATAGTGAAAATTCTTGGGGAACTAACCGAGCGCGGACGTATGGTTTAGGAAACCGAACCGCGAAGACAAAAAGTCTCGAGCTTCAAATTGGTTTAATCTCTCTAAATTTAAGCTCTCTTTTTGTTGCTATATTATTGCTTGTATTTTGAGATTGCTTATTTTCTTGTCTTGGGATTGATTACTTGAAATTTATTATTTTCTTGATATTGTTGCTTAGCTAAGTTGCTTTACTTAAATATTTTAAAAACGTTTTAATTCCGAATTAAGTTTTTAAAAACCCTATTCACCCCCCTCTAGGGTTGTTTTCCAACCAACAATTAGTATCAAAGGTTGTACTCTTATTTTGATTTAACAATCCTAGAGTTTACGATCATGTCTATATTTCAAGGAACCGATTTTTTCGAAGGCCTCTCCACCCATAGATCACCTCTATTTGATAGTAAAAATTATAGCTATTGAAAAAGTAGAATGAGTAAATTTTTACAATCTAATGATTTTGAACAATGGAGAGTTGTACTTGAAGGATCTTATGAAATTACCAAAAGAGATGATAGTGAAAAAATTGTTCCTACGAAATTGTCCGAGTATGATGAAAATGATATTAAGAAAATTCAATATATTGCTAAAGCCTTAAATGCTTTAAATTGTGCATTAAGCATGGATGAATATAACAAAATTTCTAGTTGCAAAACGGCCAAAGAAATTTGGGATAACATAAATGGAGCCTAATGAATCTTTTGCTTTCATGTATAGTAGATTTTTTATTATTATTAATGATTTGGATCTTCTTGGAAAAGTTTATTCTAATGAAGATAAGATAAGAAAAATTCTTAAGATTCTTCCAAAGAAGTGGCTACCAAAAGTGACGGCGATTTAAGAAGCAAAGAATCTCAAAACACTCAGCATGGACGAGCTTTTGGGATCTCTAAAAACTCATGAGAAGAAACTTCAAAGAGAAGAAGAAGATGATACAAAATCAAAGAAAACTTTAGCTCTCAAAACTATCAAACATGAAGATAATGATGTATCAATGGATGGTGATGAAGACATGGCGCTTCTATCTAGAAAATTTATAAAATTTCTAGCTAAGAAGAAAAATTCTCAAGGAAATGATAACAAATATCCATCATCCTCTAGAAGAAACAACGATCGATCAAATCAACAAAGAGGAGAAAATGAAGAAATCAAAAAGTGCTATCATTGCCATGAACTCGATCATATCAAGCCAAATTGTCAAGTTAAAAAAAAGGAGAAAAGGGATAAACGAGATAAAGTATTCAAACAAGTGAAGCATGCACTAAAAGGAACATGGAGCGATTCCGAAGAAGGAGAATTGGATGCCGATTCTAGCGATGAAGAAAAGGCTAACCTTTGTCTTATGGCAAATGAAGATGAGGTAAACTCTAACTATAGCTCATTTAGTGATAATTTTGATGATAATGAAAGTGTGCATAATGAATATGATGAATTATTTACCATGTTTGAAGAATTACATATTAAATTTGAAATTCTCTCAAAAAGATATGCAAGTCTCAAGAAAGAAAATTCCATTACTTCTGTCAAATGTGAAACTTTAGAAAAGGAAAATATTGATTTTAAAAAGGAAATCAACTATTTAAAAAAGGGAAAAGAAAAGGAGATTTCAAACTTACTTACATTAGAAAATGAGGATTTGAAAGAAAAAGTAAAAGATTAAACTAATAGTCTAACCAAGTTCACAAATGGAAAAAATAACTTGGATAAACTATTGGGAATACAAATGTATGTCTTTGATAAAGTCGGTTTGGGTTATAATCAAATCCATAACCAAAAGGATTATAAAAATTTCTTCAAAACATACACACCGCATAATCCCACTAATCTTTGTTCATTTTGTGGAAGAAACACTCATACTGCACATTCTTGTTATTACAAAGAAAAGGATTTTGCTAATAATAAACTTGCTTGGATTCCTAAAGGAACCACTATGTATGCTAACCCCAAAGAACCCAACTTATTTTGGGTACCAAAAGAGAAATTACTTAAGATTTTGGTGTAGGTTTGCATGAGAGCAAAAGCTAGCAAAACAAAGTGGTTCTTGGATAGTGGATGCTCGAAACACATGACGGGAGAAAAGAGAAATTTCTTGAGTCTCATTCCTAATCAAGGAGGTAACATCACATTTGGAGACAACGCCAAAGGTAAAATCATTGGTATAGAAAAAGTTGATAATAAATTTTCTTATATTGATAATGTTTTACATGTTGACGGTTTAAAACATAACTTGCTTAGTATTAATCAATTGTGTGATAAAGGTTATGAAGTTATTTTTAAATCCGAATGTTGCATTGTTAAAAATATTAGTGATAATTCTATCTTGTTTGTTGCTTATAGATCCAATAACGTATATACTCTTGAACTTGATGATTTGTCTTAACAAGATGTTAAATGTTTATTTGTGTTAAATGATACTTCTTGGTTATGGCATAGAAGGTTAGGTCATGCTAATATGGATTTAATTAATAAATTATCTAAAAAGGAATTAGTTAAATGATTTCCTAAAACTAAATTTGTTAAAGATAAAATCTGTGATGATGTCAACTTGGTAAACAACACAAATCTTCCTTTAAATCTAAGAAGGATATTACTACTACTAGACCACTTGATATGTTACATTTAGATTTACTTGGACCTAATTCGGTTGTTAGTTTAGGTGGTAAATTGTATGCATTTGTGATTGTTGATAATTTTTCTAGATTTACTTGGGTATTATTTCTTGCACATAAAAGTGAAATACCTCATGTATTTGCTAAATTCTGTAGAAAATTTCAAAATAAAAAGGGTGCTTTTATTATACATGTTAGAAGTGATAGAGGTAAAGAATATGATAATATTGATATTGAGAATTTTTGTGACGAGCATGGTATTAATCATAACTTTTCTGCACCTAGAACTCCTCAACAAAATGGTGTGGTTAAAAGAAAAAATAGATCTCTTCAAGAGATGTCTAGAACCATGTTAAATGAACATTCTTTACTGGAATATTTCTGAGCGGAAGCCGTTAATACAATATGCTATGTAACTAATCGTGTTATTATTCGTAAAAAGTTAGATAAGATACCTTACGAATTATGGAATGACAAGAAACATAATATTGCATATTTTAAGGTTTTTGATTGTAAATATTTCATTTTAAATGATCGTGATCATTTAGAAAAATTTGATGCTAAATCCGCCGAAAGAATATTTCTTGGATATGCTACTAATAGTAAAGCTTATCGTGTTTATAATAAGAAAAGTTTAGTTGTTCAAGAATCTATGCATGTTGTTTTTTATGAATCTAATCCTTTTGCACCCATAGTGCATTCCGATGATGATATTGAAATTATCCAAAAAGTTTCGAATATTCAAATTAATGATACATCTAAAGAAGAACCATCGAGTGCTCAAACTTCTTCTAAGGAGATAGAAAGTAAGGCCGAGCAAAACTCGAATGATTTACCTAAGAGTTAGAAATTTGTGTCCAACCACCCTATTGATCAAATTATTGGAGAGCCATCTAGTAAGGTCATGATTAGATCATCCTTAAGAAATATTTGCAATAATGTGGCATTTGTTTCTCAATATGAGCCTAAAAATATAAATGAAACCGAACAAGATGAATCTTGGATGATGGCTATGTAAGAAGAGCTCAATCAATTTGAGAGAAATAAAGTGTGGGCACTTGTTCCCAAACCAAATGATCATACTATTATAGGCACTAAATGGGTATTTCGGAATAAAAAGGATGAACATGGTGTAATTGTTAGAAATAAAGCTAGGCTCGTTATCCAAGGATACAATCAAGAGGAGGGCATTGATTATGAAGAAACATATGCACCCGTTTCACGTTTAGAAGCTATTCGCATGCTACTTGCTTACTCCTGCTTTAAAAATTTTAAACTATATCAAATGGATGTAAAAAGTGCTTTCTTGAGTGGTTCTTTCGTAGGTAACCTCAAGTTTATCCCAAATTTCTTTAGCCGTTTTGCAACTAGAAATTTTGTTATATTCATCCATGCTTAATGCACAATTTAAAGCATTTAAGGCTTTGGCATTATATTGAGTTTTCTTAATATCATTTTCATCATACTCGGACATTTTCTTAGGAACAATTTTTCCATTATCATCCTTTTTGTTAATTTCATAGGGTCCTTCAACTATAACTCTCCATTGTTCAAAATCACTAGATTGTAGAAATATGCTCATTCTATTTTTCCAATAGCTATAATTTTTACCATCAAATAGAGGTGGTCTATGGGTGGAGAGACCTTCGGAAAGACCGGTTCCTTGATATATAGACATGATCGTAAACTCTAAGATTGTTAAATCAAAATAAGAGTACAACCTCTGATACCAATTGTAGGTCGGAAAATACCCTAGAGGGGGGGTGAATAGGGTTTTAAAAACTTAATGCGGAATTAAAAATCTTTTCGAAAATGTTTAAGTAAAATAATTTACTAAACAAATTTATCAAGGAATGTAAGCAAATAAACAATCAAGTATAAGAGCAAATAAATAAGTAATCTCAAACAATTTAAACAATCAATAATAAAGAGATTGAGTAAGAAAGATTGAACCAATTTGAAGTCGAAGATTTTTTGTCCACACGGTTCGGCTTGTTCCCCCTACTCCGCGCTCGGTTAGTTCCCCGAGAATTTCCACTATAACCGATTTCCTTCCGGGTGAAGATCAAACCTCTACAAGTGTATTCTTCTCACACACTCTTACAAGTATTGAAACACCTTCAATACTCTCACAAGAAATCCCTCTTGCTGTTCTATGAGATACACCTCTCACAAATATGATTTGAATAAGTTTTGGTGGCTAACACCAATGTACAATATCTCTCTTGTGTATAACAAAATACAAATGAAACTTACACTAAGAGATATCAAAATTGATCAAAGTATATAGCTCAAAAATGAAGAATATGATCAATAAAATGAATTGAATACTTGAATAACTTTGCATATATGTAAAATAAGTTTGTAGAATGATTCAAGTGTATTAAAACATGTCTAAGACATCATATTTATAGCTTACAAAACCATATGGCCGTTGGAGATGATTAAGAGAGGTTTTGGCTCCAATGTATACATTTTCAAACTTTCCAACAGCTAGTTTTGACAAAAAAATTCAAAATTGTTTTGTTAATTTGTCCCAATTAGACTGTTGGATCATGCTCAAATTTTAGTCAAAATTGCCAGGAGATGTTGTCTAACTACTGTAAAAATTTCAAAATGATCGGAGTTCGGCAAGGCCTCCATTTTACCGTTAGATCAAAACTGGGCAAAAATTGAGCGAATTTTAAACGAAAAATAAAAATATTTTTCCAATTTAATAATTTAGTTCCAAATAAAATTTTAATGATTTTTGAACCTCAAATATATGTTTATAAGATACCCATTTTTATTATAGCTTAAAATATGATCATTTAAAATTAATATGAATTTATTTTGAAACTCGGTTTTTGTAAAATGATGTTTTTCAAATAAATTCAATTTCAAGCTAGTTTGAATCAATCTTTAAAAGATGAATGAATATGTTTGAGCTATAGGGATTTGATCAATAAAGTATCTTTACATAAAATCTAAGCACTCACTCAATTTAATGATAATTCAAGTCTTCATGATGCTTGATTTTCTTGTTCGTATCTTTACTTGTTTGATGTTCTTGATCCTTTCTTAGTTTTGATAACTTGTAGAATATGTGGAAATCATTCTTGTGCATATCTTTACTTGCTTGATGATCTAGATCTTTTCTTGGCTTTGTATAGCATATGTATATCACTTGAGTTCATTTCTTGTGAGTAGAGGCATTTGTAAAGCTTGTGTGAGATTTGCTTCGGTTTGAAGTTACACTTGGTCAGAAGATGTATCGGTTAAAATGGCTATCATCATTGGAACAACCAAGTTAAATAACACTTTATTAACTTATTGTAATTATGAAAATAAGATTAATTGACTTAAGGTCAACAATACGCATCCAGATTACGTATTTAAATTGTCTAAAGCATTATATGGCTTGAAACAAGCACTTAGAGCATGGTATGATAGATTAAGTTCATTTTTAATTAATAATGGATTTGTTAGAGACAAAGTAGACACTACTTTATTGATTAAGAATCATGCCAATGATATGCTACTTATGCAAATTTATGTTGATGATATTATTTTTGGTTCTACTAACGATAATCTTGGCAAAGAATTTTCTATTTGTATGCAAAAGGAATTTGAAATGAGCATGATGGGAGAGATGAATTATTTTCTTGGATTGCAAGTAAAGCAATGCAAAGATGGGATCTTTATCAATCAAGAGAAATATGTGAAGGAACTCTTGAAGAAGTTCGACATGGAAGGCGCTAAATCAATGAGTACGCCTTTGAGTTCAACGTTAAAACTTGACAAAGATGAAATTGGTAAGAGTGTCGACATCAAGAAGTATCAAGGTATGATCGGTAGCTTACTTTATTTGACGGCTTCTAGGCCGGACATCATATTTAGTGTTTGTCTATGCGCACGATTCCAAGCGGATCCAAAAGAATCCCACTTACACGCAGTAAAACGTATATTCTGTTATCTTTTTGGCACTAGTTCTTTGGGTTTGTGGTATCCAAGAGAAAACACATTTGACCTAATAAGTTATTCCAATGCGGATTTTGCGGGTTGTAAAATCGATAGGAAAAGCACAAGTGACACATGTCATTTTCTAGGACACGCACTAGTATCTTGGTCAAGTAAAAAACAAAATTTGGTGGCCCTTTCAACGGCCAAAGCCGAATACGTGGCGGCCGGAGGTTGTTGTGCACAAACTTTATATATTAAACAACAACTATAAGACTTTGGAATTAGTCTTAGCCACATTTCCATTAAATATGATAACACAAGTGCTATTAGCTTGACGAAGAACCCCATACAACATTCACGTACTAAGCATATTGAGACAAGACATTATTTTATTTGTGATCATGTGCAAAAAGGTAATGTTAATATTGAATTCGTTAGTACCGAATCGCAATTTGAGGATATTTTCACTAAACCACTCCCGGACGATCGTTTTTGTACTATCCGTCGTGAAATTGGTATGACTAAATCTTGTGACATCTAGTTTGATTAAAAAAAATCATTAATTATGCTGGACTTAGATTAATATTAGAAGTCTTCATTTTGCATGTTATTGTAAACTAACAATGATTTTGCAGTCGAAGAATAATTATCTGTCATTAAAAAAAAACAATGAAAAAAAGCTGTCTTCTTGAAAAGTCAAAATATACAGTGCCCTCTACGTGCATCTAGAATCCACCGCCCTTGCACGGTTTAGATCCCTTTTTGATGTTGCCATAGGGGGAGAAAATGTGTATGGTGTTAGTGTTGTGGCAAGATTTTAAATACTTTTCTATATTCACACTTTTGAAAGGTTTATTTAAATATATATATATATATGTATATATTAATTTTGGTTTTAAAACTATCTCAAATATTTGCAATACTTTTTAATTGTCATATTTGCATAAATTGAGGGGGAGCATATTATTTATTTACATTTATATGTTATTTATGCTTGTTATTGTAAACACACATTAATTTATTGTCATCATCAAAAAGGGGGAGATTGTTGACCTAAGATCTTAATCTTATTTTGATAATAACAATAAATCAATCATGTGTAATTTAACATATTTCTTGATATAAGTATACAGTTCATTAACTTGAAAAATTCAAGAAAAACATGACAAGGATCAATCTTTCACTATTCGATCATTGGATAAGACAAGGAAGATCAAATCTCTCAATGCAAATCATGAAGCACAAAGGATCAAAAGACTATATGAAAAGCTTTAAGGAAAAAGCTTCAAATGAAGATCAATTCGAAGAAACAAATCAAAGAATTTTGAAGACTCGTTAATTCAGTAATTGAATGAGTGCTTAAGATTTATGTAAATTTACTTTATTGATCAAATCTCTATAGCTCAAATGTATTCATGCATATTTTAAAGATTGATTCAAACAAGCTTGAAATTTAATTTATTTGAAAAACATCATTTTACAAAGACCGAGTTTCAAAATAAATTCATATTAATTTTAAATAATCATATTTTAAGCTCTAATAAAAATAGGTATCTTAGAAACATATCTTTGAGGTTCAAAACTCATTAGAATTTTATTTGGAACTAAATTGTTAAATTGCAAAAATATTTTTATTTTACATTTAAAATTCGCTCAATTTTCGCACAGTTTTGATTTAATGGTAAGATGGAGGCCTTCCCGGACTCTAATCATTTTGAAATTTTTACGGTCGTTAGACAACATCTCTTAGGACTTTTGACTAAAATTTGAGCATGATCCAACGGTCAAATTGGGAGAAATTATTAAAATAAATTTGAATTTTTTGTCAAAATTAGCTGTTGGAATGTTTGAAAATGTATACCTTTGACCCAAAAGCTTTCTTAATCATCCCCAACGGCCATATGGTTTTGCAAGCTATAAATATGAGGTCCTAGACATGTTTTAACACAACTTGAATCATTCTAATACTCTATTATTCATATATTCAAATATACAAAGATTCAAGAACACATTTTGATCAATTTTTCATCTTTTGAGCTATATATATTTTTGATCAATCTTGATAACTCTAGTGTGAGTTTCATTTGTAATCTTCAAATACACTTGAGAGTTATTGTATTGGTGTATATCACCACAAATAATTCATTCTTCATTTCAAAAGAGAGTTTGTCTCTTTGTAGAGCAAGAGAGCATATCTTGTGAGAAGTGTAGTGTGTATAACTACATTGTGAGTATTGCGTGCATAACAACATTTGTATTAAGGTTTGATCTTCACCCAAAGAACATTGAATAGTGAAAATTCTCGGGGAACTAACCGAGCGCGGACGTATGGTTTAGGAAACCGAACCGTGAGGACAAAAAGTCTCGAGCTTCAAATTGGTTTAATCTCTCTAAACTCAAGCTCTCTTTTTGTTGCTATATTATTGCTTGTATTTTGAGATTGCTTATTTGCTTGTCTTGGGATTGATTACTTGAAATTTATTATTTCCTTGATATTGTTGCTTAGTTAAGTTGCTTTGCTTAAATATTTTAAAAACGTTTTAATTTTGCATTAAGTTTTTAAAAACCCTATTCACCCCCTCTAGGGTTGTTTTCCGACCAACATAGAACCTTCCTCTATTCACAATTCACAATTCAAAATGCAAATGTAAATATATTTAAAGCTAAAAAATAGAACACGAAACTGATTGTAAATATATTTAAGTAGGATAAATATATTTAGCCCAAATACAAGTTGCAGTTTTAATTGATGGCCGGAAATGATTGTATTCAGTGTTCTATATTTCTACTGAAGATATAACCAAAATCGAAATTCCCAAATTCGATACCCAATTTCTGCCAGCGATAACCAAATTCGAAATTCCCAAAAAGTAGCAATCACGCTCTACGTTTGAAATTATTTTATTGAAACCCATATAGGAACACTACGAATTCCCAAATATCATAAATCACGCCCAGTTCTTATGAATATAAAACAACAAACTAAGAAAAACCTAAAATTCGAAATACAAACTTAAATGTCGATCCAAACTAAGAAGAACCCAAAATTAAGCTCAGTTCCAATCAATGTTAAACACCAAACTAAGAAAAACCCAAAATCAAGCTCAATTCCTATTAATACCAAACACCAAACTAAGGAGAACAAAAAAATTAGGGCTTACCAAGTTGTGGCGCTGTGGTGAGTGGTGTACGTGGATGAGCTCGACGGTGTGGCGCTGCGGTGAGGGGTGTACTACTTTTCTTTCTTGTCTTTCGAGTTCATTTTAAAGCCACTGATGGCGGGCAATGGGCTCAGAGGTCTGTGAAGGGGGTGGTGTCGGACCGGCGGTGTGGCGGAGGGGGGTGTCGTGAGCGGTAGTGTGTGGCGGTGGAAAAAAAGGAATGTTGGTAGGCGGTGAGAAAAGAGGAAGAGAGGCGTGGGGGTCGGTGGCCCCTTAGGGCTTGAGGAGCAGCAGAGAGAGAAATATATTTAGGATTTGTTTTGATTTTGGTAAGAGAGGTATGATATATGAAGGTAAAGTTGGCATTGCTAATATTGTTTTCTCAAATTAAAAAGTGAGCATCCCGTTTAAAAAAAAATCAATTTTAAATTTGGCATCAATAATGCCATTTTTAAACTTGAAATTGGCATTGATGTTTCCATTTTTACTACTGAAATTGGCATTACTGACGCCTTTTTTTTAAAAAAAAAAACAATCTATTTTTAAAATTGTCATCGTTGATGACGTTTTCATTGGTGAAATTAGTATTACTGATGCCGTTTTCAGTTATGAAATTGGCATTACTGATACCACTTTTAAAGACACATTATATTGGGAATAAAGATGGAGACGGTATTATTTAAGGACATAAGATTTTTGAAAACATTATATTGGGAAACAGTCCTTATTTTAGTCCAACAAAATCAAGTTATTATTAGGAATAAAATAAATCACAACTTAACCCTATTGCAGTGAGATAATATAAATATATTCAATGTAATAAGATCGAATCAATGTTAGGATTCTACTAAAAGGCATAATATTAAAAATATGATAAAAGATTAGTAAGACTCAAGCAGTGACAACATCACTTTTCAAACTTTAGTAGTGACATTAAATAAGACTACAAAAACCTGACAAACAATATACATAATTAGCATCGGTGTCATATGTTGAGACTGGTTGGCTCAAACCATTGATCCCACATGGAAAAATTATAGAACTCAACATGGGTATATAAGTGGGGGAGAGTCTCCACATAGTAACGAGGCCTTTTAAGATAAAACTCCACACTTCTGGCCCAAATGTGTTTAAATTGGGGATAGTATCGTTACTATGTGCGCGGACTGAAGGACCCGGTTGGTGCCCCGAGCCTGACCCGAGTGCCAGAGGGCACAACAATTGGTATCAGAGGCGATGGTGGATCCACGGACTTGTGAAGCAGTACCGGTAGCTAGACTCAGTGGAGTCGGAGGAACTCGGTTGAGCCTAAGGTGATAAGTCACTACGAAAAAGCGTCTCGGTAGCTGGACTTGGTAGAGCCTATGGTGGAGTTAGACTCGGAGAAGCCGGGGGTGGAGTCGCTACAGCCTACGTACACTCGAGGTGCTGCTGTCAAGGTGGCTGTGCAAGTTCCTCGAGTAAGGTGAAATAGGGTGTACCTCGAGATGTGCATTAATAAAAAAAGGTGGACGATCTTGCGGATGGACATTGTTAAGTGGTGATCTACATGGACAGTTCAAAGGTGGAGCCAAGGTGGACTGGTTTGATCCAAGGTGGAGATTGTTGAGAATGGTTGGCTCAAACCATTGATCCAACACGGAAAAATTGTAGAATTCAACATGGATATATAAGTGGGGGAGAGTCTCCACATAGTAACGAGACCTTTTAAGATAAAACCACACACATGTGGCCTAAAGGTGTTTAAGTTGGGGACAGTATCATTACTATGTGCGCAGAATGGTGGACCCAGTTGGTGACTCGGGCCCGACTCGAGTGCCGGCGGGCACAACATTATAATCTCCCAAAAAGTAAAGAAGACTCTTGAATATGGTATTTGGTGTCTTTAATGTAAATAGTGAATTTGCTCGCGGGGGAGAATGAGAAGTCTACCTTCCTCCATTAAATATGGTAGATATTGTTTAGCTATGTCTTATGTATATATAAGTAAAGTGTGTTGTATTAAGAGATCATCGAGAAAAGAAGTGAGCAAGTGTTCTAAACTCTTGTAAAACAAAAATCTTTCAATAAGAAATATATTCAATAGAAATTCTTTAAAATTTGTAAACCAATTCTCATAAGAATGAATAAAATTTTATTCTTTCATAATATTCTCCTATAAGCTTTGATTGCTCTGGTTGTCATTGTAAGTATTTTTCTCTTTATTTAATTTTATTCAAGTTTATTTGATTTCTTTCTTCTTTTATTATATTACTCGGGTTTAATTTTCGCTAGCAAGAATTAATCAGGAGAACATTATGTTTTAATTCTAGTTATTGTAAAACAATCATGGATCCTTGAAACCTTTAAGAAAAGATGCACAGTCACTCTACTTATGTTTCTGATTAATAATTTCACAGTTGTCCTCTTTTTCAGTCCTAGTTAATCGAGCTCCGACGGACTAAAAACCCGTTGACTTTTTTGGTTCAACTTTATCGATTTCCAACATACCAAAATCCCGTTGACTAATCAAACAAATCGAGCTAGGTCCAGTTCATGACGTCTACACGATTTGATGAAGACTATATATGTCCTACTAGAAATTTTGAATTTTTAAAAAGGGAAAATAGTTCGGCAGTAAGTGATGTTAGTTTGTGTTACTACTAATTTTACGAAAATATATTCCAATCAATTGCAAAGTCAAAATTAGGAGATGCGGGTTAGAATTAGCATTATAATAAAAAGAAGTTTTGAACCAGTTAAAACAAGACGAGAAAAATCTATATTTTTATCGAAGTTTCTAGTCCGACTAAAAAAGTTAGACCAAATTTCCTGCCTAAAATTTTTTCTTTACTTTTTTTTTTTAAGTTTGCATGCATATGAACATATTAAAAGCATCTAGTTAATGCAGTGCGCAAAGTGTAATGCATGGATAATTGGCCAAGGTAATTTGAATATTGTAGTTTTCCAAAAAAAAAATTTGCTCGAGAATTCCACTTTTAATGACTCTAGACAAAAACGCCATTACGAAGTGCCATCAGCCCAGCTAGCTTGCTAACTAACTCTTCATGTTTGAGCTTGTTGGTCGCATATTTAGTCTGTCGGTGATAGGCTAAGAGAGAGATTCCTCAGTTGCTAATGGGATACAGCCAAAACGGGTAACGGTTGCATAAAAAAACTTCATGATGTTGAGGGAGAGTTTCGCAGCCTGGCCATTATATTAAAGAAAATGAAAGCTTTTTGCTAAGAGTTTAACAACAGGAATTAACTCTAAACAGCTTCCAATCCCTGTTAGGATTGCAATTTTAAAAGATAAGAAAATTGGTAAGTAAGCACAAAGAGTACGAATATTGTTACGGGAATATGTACAGTCATGCATGGAAAATCAAATTTAAATCTGACTTTTTCTTGTGAAACGGTAATTTGACTATTAATTATTACGGTAATTTGAGTATTAATTGTGGTTTTCCAAAAAAAAAAATTACTTTTAATGATATATTGTTGTCCGATTTTTCGTTTTCTTTACTTTTTGTGATGCATGTTAATATGATTTTTACATTTTTTTGTATTCTTCATTTATTCATAAATGTTCTTTAATGTATTTATTCGTTTAGCAAATTTTTCGGTTTTAGATTCTGTCTTTAAGTAATTTTTTTTAATTTAAATGTGTTCATATTATCGTACATTTAATTTTAGTGATTTGATGACTATTTAATTTGTCATATGTTTCCATTTCTAGCAAATGTAAGTACTTTATGCTTTTCCTTGATATTCATTATAATTTATGTTTTACTGATTTTAATCTTAAAAAAAATTGTCAAACATTTTTTATTTAATTTAATACATATTAATGTAAATTTAATTTAGTGGTTCAGTTAGGTTTTAATTTATTGTTTCCTTTTCATTGTATCTGAGGGAGCATAAAATTTGGCTAAGGTAAGTTGAGCCAGTCCAATCAACTCGTAGGCCCATACCATGAGCCTAGCAGACTGGCCATCCCCAAACAAAAAGGAATAGCAAGAAGACATGTCGAAGAAAAGGTGCCAAGGCACGCTGAGAAGGAAGGCTAGTGCCCAGACCCCCAGGAAGGGGAGCACGTGCAATGGCACGTGTGGAACACGTGGGAAACACGACTGAAAATCATACCAAATCGTACGGATCTGTACAGAATCGTGCAGATTCCCATTGCTCTACCACTAACGTACAAAATCAAAAGTTGTTAGTAGTAGATAAGGGAATGAAGGCTGGAGTATTATCCAAGTCTTACCCTATTTAGGCATTTTACTGTCAACCCTCAGATGTAACCCTAATTCTATACATATAAATAGAATGGGGGAGGTTCGAGGAAAGGGTTGGTTGCTAGATACTTGAGCAAAAAGAGAATTGCTAGTTTTACTTTATCTGTTTTAGAGAGAGAAAGCCTGTAACGCCATTAACATTGCCTTAAGAGCTCAATACAGCAATCACACACACACACAGACGGAGGATGTACCGCCAGATCAGCATAAGCGCTGTCGGGGGAACCTTCCGTGCCCAAAAAATCCCTCTTGTCACACTTTACTTGTTTTATCCACTCTCTCTGACTCGTTTCTCAAATTATATTTTTTACAGTGGGTCGGGCCATAAAATTTTGACCACCTACAGTATCTAATTTTTTTTACTTTCTACTTCATCATTGTGATGTTCGTTTGTTCGATTACTAATTCTTATTATTTTTCGCTATAACCATATTGTTCATGTTGTGTTACACGTGCAACACACGGGTGATATACTAGTTAAATTAATAACAAAGCAAACTTAATTTTTAGTGCAAATACATTATTATAAGTCTCTTACAATCCAATAAAAATTTTGATTACAATTACATATTATAATAACATTTTATGAGATTTCAGTTTTTGAAAATATTGCAAGACGTCTTCAGTCTTAATCTCGTTGAAAATGTCTTATTCAATATAAGTCACTAAAAATAATTCATAAATTTATCTCCCATTATATTACGTAGTGCATTATTGATGATCTTCATTGTAGAAAATGTTATATCAACATTTTTCGATGTGACAAGTAACAATAAATCCAACTTAATGAGAAAAAATACTAATGGATAACCAATATGCTTATCGCTCTTAACCATTTTTTGAGCAAGCGCACTAATCCCTGTCAAATTACAAAAGTCGCCATTAGACCTTACGTCCTCTATATAGTTTTCTAGTTGCATTAGATCAACTGTCAAAAAATTAGAGAATAAATTCTTGGGATCAAGGCATATCATACATAAAAGCAACTCTGTATTTACCTCATCAAAACAATTATTTGACTGAATTTATTAAAATTGGGGCTAAAGTTATTAGGGTATTAAATCAAATATCAAAAGATCAAACAACCAAGAACAATCTAAATATAGCATAAAAAAAATCCAACAACCAACAATATAGAGCATTAAACAATAATTTATGCACAATCTCAACGAGAAAAAATAAGAGCTATTTGTATTAAACATTCCTAAGTATGTGAGATTTGAGAAAATGAGAAAAGATTAGGATGAAGCAAGCAGCAAGCCACGACCAAGACATAGAGAAAAGAAATAATAACACAACACACAGGAGCACAGTGATAATGACAATAATCCGTGGAGTTTTAAAAAGGAAGAGCCACGAGGGTTTGTAACTTTGTATTTTGTAAAAGTAAAAATGTGATTTTGACTTTGTGTAAAAGAGAAAGAATTTGTTTGGCCAGCTGTTTTCAACATATAACCCTATTTCTTATTTTTTATCCTTTTGCTTAAGCTTTTAACCCTTATTTATTAAAAAAAAAGACTCCAAAACTTTTAAAAACCTAACAATGACCCAAAATTTTTATTTATACTATATATACAAAAAAAAGAGAAAAAGATCGGGAGGGGGGTTTCAATTGACCCCTTTGTCCCCGAGTACCTATGCCATTGATTCTAGCCTTAAGTAAAGTATTTTATAAAGAGGATTTCGTTAAAAAGGCTCCCTTTGTAAATAGATCTAAAGGAATGATACTTTAATTTTTAATTTTAAAATAAGGAAACTCTTTTTGTCTACCTAAAATACAATTCTTCCATTTCTTTCTTTCTATTTTTCTGAAACGAAAGATATTTAATAATCACATGCTGCCCTTGCTATATCTCACTGCTAGAGCTCTAACAACATATGCCAAAACTCCTGCAGCTTCATTGAAACTCTGGCAAATTCCAGTAACCATTGCAGTAGACCTCATCGCAGCTTCGACACAGGCAGTGCAAATTTATTTTTACATTAAATTCATAACCAACTAATAGATTTTAATGCAAATATATTTTGGAATTAAATATGTAGACAGGTTAATATATATATATATATATATTAGTGTAAATTTGTTTTTGTTCTAAATCCACAAGTTATAAATGATATGGGTTTTAGTGCAAATAAGTTTTTTGCACCAAATTTGTACAAATGTTATGATATAATATTTAGTGCAAATATATTGTTGCACTAAATCTATGAGCAATTTAACACTATTTTTGCACTAAATTCGCTGGCAATTAAAGATTTAAAGTGCAAATTTGTACTATATAAAAATTCTTGCTGGAACTACGGTCAAGTTCCCGAATTTCCAGACAGTGGGGCGATGGTGACGGAGATGATTGGTGAGGCCTAGCAATTACTAAAGGTAATAAAAATATATATTTTCTTGCCTATGAATCATATCATCAATGACAGGAAAAAAATGTGAAGGAATATAAATATAAAGAATATATAAAGAGAAAAGAATGGGACATCATTACAACCATGTATTAGAAGAAAATCAAGATGAAAAATTACATATCTATAATCTATATATATATATATATATCACTCTTAATGAGAATATAACTCAAATGGAAAAAAAAAACATTTTTGTCCATTAAATCAGCTACTATTATAATACTCTACTTCAAATTTATATTTTATTCCCTATGAGTTCTATTCTCAATCGAAATGTTATATATATGTATTTATATCTCAAGCACATTAATCTTATATAGTGGCATTGAGTATAAAGCATTAATTAAATATTTAAAAAATTAAATAGTAAAGTTACAAATGAAATGTTTAAAGAATTATAACTTTATATATTAAAGAGAGAGACTTTTAAAAGACATAACTTATCGAATACAAATAAGTAATAATTGAGAATTTGAGAGTTAAATTGTATAAGTAAATTAAAGATATTAAAAGAATAATTATCTAATATCAATGAAAGAGATTTTGAAATTTGACATTTAAATTTTTGAAATAAGAATTAGAATTTTAGATATATAAATTATGATTTGAGAGATTAGCTGCTACAAAAGAAAAGAAATTAATGAATTAATTATTAGAATATATATATATATATATATATATCTAATATCTAATAATAAAAACAGAGGATTTGCACCAAAATTTGCCATGTGTCATACACCACAAATTGCCATGTATCCCTCTCACAATTTGAAAAAATAAAATCTCATAACTGTTTCTCTCTTCTCTATATATTTATGTTCCCTCATTCCACTTTTAAAAAAAAAAAAATCTGTACCCCTCTCCAACTTTATGCAAAGAAGAAACTTTTCATGTGCATACTAAGAACACCATTACAAACAAAAAGCCCTTCTTCTATCCTCTGGCTACTTATCTGTCAAGGTTCCTCCTCTTTCGTTATTATATAATTTTATCTTCCCTACATTAATTTTTTTGTTTGATAGTGTTCTTTTATATTTTTTCCTCTCTCTCTAGCTACAAAAGAACATTCACCATTAAAATAGGTGAAGACATTAATTGATAAATTTTCTTCTCCCTCACGTCTTTTTATCTTATGGTGAAATGGCCAATCATCAAGAAATAGGAGAGATATTAAGATATAGCCCCCTTCAACCCCGTTGAGGCACGTATCCCAATTTATTTTTAATCTTCTTTACAAATAGTTGCGACTCAAAATAACTGTATGCTGCAGTTATTTTTTTTAAGAACCCTAACCATTGAGTCTTTCTATCTCTCACTCCTCCCTAAATATACTTCTCCTGCGATTTTGTAATTTAATTTTGTCATTTCTTCGCAATGACCTTAAAAAAAGGGGAACGTTAATTATATTTATCCTTCTCTCATAATGGGGTTTCTCTTAATTTACGATCAATCATATTACTCCCTAATTTTGATTTTAGTTCCTTTTTTATTTTTTATGAATTTTGTTAAATCAATTGATAGTTAGTAATTATTAATTAGATTTATATATGTTTTTGGCCTTATTCAATTTTAATTGAACTTTGATCTGCTTGAAACTCAAATTGAAACTCTTAATTAATTATAAAAAAATTGGGTTATTTTACTCTTCCTCTCCCTATTGCAATACATATACTGTTAATTTGTTGGTGTTAGTTGATATTATTGACAAATCACAAAATTCTGACCATGCAAATGTTATATTATTGCACTTTAATAAAGAAACCGAAAAATAGTTCGATGTGAATTGTAAGCACTTACCTTATTTCATCTTGTCTGTATGATCATCTTTTCTTTAATATTCATTCCCACAATTTGGAATTTCGAATAGATTTTTAGTCTAACATATCTTTCTTATAGTTGCTGTACAACTGAATATATATCTTCCAATTATGAATTTGCAAAATGCACGTGCAATGCATGGGGCTGTAAAACTGGTATATTATAGTAATAGAATTTGGAAAGCACTAATGCAGTGATACATGTCAAAATATCTTAAGAGGAGGGCATTTCACATTCTATTTATATATGATACGATTATATATGAAATGTTTTACAAATAGTATAATAGTTAAATACATATAAAGTAGTGCAATAGTACCTTTTTTCTTATAGATGGAAGGAGAAAAAAAGAAGATAACATGATTTTATTTTATTTTGAAAAAAGTTATCTATTGAAAAAGTTCATTAAATTTAGATATTATAAGGGCTATTTTGTGTTTGCTCCCTATTGTTAATACTATACTCAAGATAGTCTAGAATTCAATAATCCTTTGACTTAACACCCCCCCCCCCCCCCCCCCCCCCCCCCCCCCGGCGCTAAACTTCACAGAGTGTAAGTGTGAGAATCTGGACCCGCGACCCGAGAAGAAGAGTCCTCATTCTTGGTTTTTTTTGAAAACGTGTTTTGTAGAGTCATCAGTTTGTTTTACGAGAAAACAAACAAAAGATCGTACGAAGGATAATTCGAAAACGAACTATCTTTCATACGTTTGAAACTAGAGTTTAAAATATACTTTGGTAGGGTTCGGGAACTACGTTACGAATTGGGAAGGTGTTAGGCACCCAATTCGCTTTTGAATCACTTTCTTCTTCTCTTGCCAATTCCTTCTCATGAGTTTTAAGTGAACCCAAGAGTTCATCCATGCTTAGCGTCTTGAGATTCTTGGCTTCTTGAATAGCCGTTACTTTAGGTCTCCACTTCTTGGGAAGTATTTTAAGAATTTTTCGAATCTTGTCTTCATTTGAATATTTCTTTCCAAGAAGATCTAAAGCATTAGTAATGATAGAGAACCTACTATACATAGAGGCAAGTGATTCATTAGGCTCCATTTTGAAAAGTCCATAATCATGAACAAGCATATTAATATTATCATCCTTAACTTGTGAGGTTCTTTCATAGGTAACTTTTAATTTATCCCAAATTTCTTTGGCGGTTTTACAACTAGAAATTTTGTTGGATTCATCTATAGTCAATGCACAATGTAGGGCATTCAAGCCTTTAGCATTAAATTAGATTTTCCTAATATCATTCTTATCATATTCGGAAATAGATTTAGGAGTAACTTTACCCTTTTCACCGGTTTTAGTAATTTTATAGGGTCCAATGAGTGTAACTTTCCATTGTTCAAAATCACTAGCTTGAAGAAAAGTACACATACGACTTTTTCAATAACTATAATTTTTTCCATCAAATAGAGGCGGTCTAGTGGTGGAAGAACCTTCATTAATTCCGGTTCCTTGATAAATAGACATGGTCGTAAACTCTAAGATTGTTAAATTAAAATAAGAGTACAACCTCTGATACCAATTGTATGTCGAAAAATACCCTAGAGGGGGGGTGAATAGGGCTTTAAAAACTTAATGCGGAATTAAAACATTTTTAAAATATTTAAGCAAAACAACTTAGTTAAATAAGTTTATCAAGGAAAACAATCAATTAAATAATCAATCCCAAGAATAAGCAATAATATAAGCAACTTCAATCAATTAATATAACAAATAAATAAAGAGGTTGAGTAAGAAAGATTGAACCAATTTGAAGTCGAAGATTTTTTGTCCACACGGTTCGGCTTGTTCTCCCTACTCCGCGCTCGGTTAGTTCCCCGAGAATTTCCACTATAACCGATCTCCTTCCGGGTGAAGATCAAACCTCTACAAGTGTATTCTTATCACACACTCTCACAAGTATTGAAAACACCTTCAATACTTTCACAAGAAATCCCTCTTGCTAATCTATGAGATACACCTCTCACAATTATGATTCAAATGAGTTTTGGTGACAAACACCAATGTACAATATCTCTCTTGTATATGAGAAAATACAAATGAAGCTCACACTAAAAGATATCAAAATTGATCAAAGTATATAGCTCAAAAATGAAGAATATGATCAATAAAATGAATTGAATACTTGAATAAGTTTGTAGAATGATTCAAGTGTGTTAAAACATGTCTAAGACATCATATATATAGCTTGCAAAACCATATGGCCGTTGGGGATGATTAAGAGAGGTTTTGGCTCCAAGGTATACATTTTCAAACTTTCTAACAGCTAGTTTTGACAAAAAAATGCAAAATTATTTTGTTAATTTCTTCCAATTTGACCGTTGGATCATGCTCAAATTTTAGTCAAAATTTCCAGGAGATGTTTTCTAACTACTGTAAAAATTGCAAAATGATCGGAGTTCGGCAAGGCCTCCATCTTACCATTAGATCAAAACTGGACAAAAATTGAGCGAATTTTAAATGTAAAATAAAAATATTTTTGCAATTTAACAATTTAGTTTCAAATAAAATTCTAATGATTTTTGAACCTCAAAGATATGTTTCTAAGATACCTATTTTTATTAGAGCTTAAAATTTGATCATTTAAAATTAATATGAATTTATTTTGAAACTCGGTTTTTGTAAAATGATGTTTTTCAAATAAATTCAATTTCAAGCTAGTTTGAATCAATCTTTAAAAGATGTAAGAATATGTTTGAGCTATAGGGATTTGATCAATAAAGTATCTTTACATAAAATCTAAGCACTCACTCAATTTAATGATAATTCGAGTCTTCGTGATGCTTGATTTTTTTGTGTGTATCTTCACTTGTTTGATGTTCTTGATCCTTTCTTGGTTTTGATAACTTGTAGAACATGTGGAGATCATTCTTGTGCATATCTTCACTTGCTTGATGATCTAGATCTTTTTTTTGGCTTTGTATAGCACATGTATATCACTTGAGTTCATTTCTTGTGAGTAGAGGCGTTTGTAAAGCTTGTGTGAGATTTGCTTCGGATTGAAGTTACACTTGGTCGAAAGATATATCGGTTAAAATGGCTATCATCATTGGAACAACCGAGTTAAATAACACTTTATTAACTTATTGTAATTATCAAAATAAGATTAATTAATTTTAAGGTCAACAAGCTCCCCCTTTTTGATAATGACAATAGAGTTAATGACTGTTTATAAAAAGATAATAATTTTAACCATATGAATAATATGCCCCCCTAAATAGGTGCATAGATAAAAATATACAACCAATTATTAAAATGAAAAATACTTGCATAGATAAGATAAGTTCAAACAACTTAACCGAAAGCATAAGTTCGAAAAGGACTTAAACAAATAGACAAACTAGTAGTTCTTGATCAAGCATAGCATAATAAAATAAACGATAAAATAAACAAGTGTGTACCATTATCACTCATGACACACACACATAACACACATACTTACATAACACACATACTTCTCCCCCTTTTTATTCATCAAAAGGAGGGAATCTGTAATTATCAATCTAAAGCTGCAAAAATACTTGTTAATACTCATAATAATGTGTGTTTACAATTACAAGCATAAATAGCATATAAATAATATGCTCCCCCTCAATTTATGCAAAGATGACAATTAAAAAGTATTGAAAATATTCGAGATAGTTTTAAAAATATATATATATATATATATTTAAATAAAGCTTTCAAAGGTATGAATGTATAAAATCATTTAAAGCATTTAAAATCTTACCATAACATTTAAGTCAGTATAAAAAATCTTACCGCAACAAAATTGGTTGGGACGGGGTGTGTTCGCGAACAAGCCCCTAATTTACACGTACGATATTTTTTTTTGTAATTCCAGTCAAAATAAATATCAAATTAATATGATTTTTAACATGTTGTTCCCCATTATATACCCTATTTACTGACCAAATTTGAGCTCATTTGGACTTCAGGAAGGTCATATTTCAATTACTTGAATTAAACTCTCGGTTTTCTGAATTTCTGGAGATCTGACCGTCAGATTAAGCTTAGTTTTTAGTATGTTTCTTCTTGTGGCAATGTATAATAACCCTCAAAGTTTGAGGAGAATTAGAAATGAGGAACTCTCCTTTCACAAGTTTTCAGGAGTTTTGACGGTTTTCGAATCCGGCGGCTTGGTAATTCTCGTCTAGGCGTCCTTTTGGCTTCCTTCTTTGATCTGTATCGCATGTATATGGTATGCATACATCTACTAATGCTTGTGCATACATGTGTGCTCATTTTTTTTGAGTTCGGGATTCTTGCGGGGGTCGCAAAATGAGGTGTTCACACCAAGAGAGAACATTTTTGGCCTAATAAGTTATTCCGATGCGCATTTTGCCGGTTGTAAAATCAATAGGAAAAACACTAGTGGAACTTGTCATTTTCTAGGACACGCACTACTCTCTTGGTCAAGTAAGAAACAAAATTTGGTGGCCCTTTCAACGGCTGAAGCCGAATATTTGGCAGCCGGAAGTTGTTGTGAACAAACTTTATACATTAAACAACAACTAGAAAACTTTAGAATTAGTCTTAGCCACATTCCCATTAAATGTGATAACACTAGTGCTATTAGCTTGACCAAGAACCCCATACAACATTCACGTACTAAGCACATTGAGATAAGATATCAATTTATTCGTGATCATGTGCAAAAAGTTGATGTTGATATTGAATTCGTTGGCACCGAATCACAATTTGCGGATATTTTCACAAAACCACTAGAGCATGTGATATCTAGTTGACCAAAATATTCATGTGTATTGATCAAATATGCTTGTCTCTAAAGCATACAAAATTTTTGTTTCAATTGATTAATTTTTGTGCAAATAATAGTTGTACATAGCTTGCATTCCACTTACATGTTATTTTGTGTACTAATATTGTTCTTGTAGTAAAAAATTTGTCCAAAATTGTAAATTCTATTTTCATATAGCTTAAAGAGAAAAGGTGTGCAAATCTGGGCAAAACTGGTTGATCAGTCGACTAAGGGTTGTAGATCAGTCTACTAAGCCTCAAACAGTCGACTGATGCTTGGCTGAGAGCAGTTCATAAAAACTCTGTTTTTCCTTGTTTTCCCCTACTTTCCCCTTTCTCTATTTCGAAACTCTCTCTTCCAAAACCATACATAACCTTCACAAATCACACAATTACTCAAATTTCCTTACCAAAACCCTTCTTAAACAAAAAATCTTCATCATCGTACACCAAATCGACCACAAATCACACCTATTTCACCCAAAATCTCTCAAACCCATCTCACTCTCTCTCTAACCCTAACCCTAGCCTCCATTGTTGATCTTCCACCTAAAACTCTATCCTACACCAAATTTCTTTACAAAATCATCTCACATTACCCAAATAAACTATTTTTAACCCTTTTCCATCATCCACAACAAATTTTCACCCAAAAATTTTGATTTTTTCTTCAAAACCCTAACTTTTTAAAATTTATACCTTTAATCCTATTTTTCTAAAAATGTCTCAAGGACTTCGCTCTCGTCGCCCTCGTAAGAATGTACCGTAAGAGGGTGCATCATCGGCCATCTCGCCGCAAGTACCATTGCCACCATTGTTCATCTCCGACGAGGTCCAAGCGAACTTAAACGCCGACTATGCTATTTGTATTATCGTTAAAGGTAAACAATTCAACATTGAATTATTCTTTACAAATGGCTTCAATATTATTGCTCTTTTCTGTAGACAAGGCATCATCAATTTCCTAACTATTCGTGAGAATGTTTATCCTTGATTAGTTCGATTATTTTATGTTAACCTTCATCATCCCCCACTTGATTCCGATCGTCCTAACAAGCTTCGTCTTAACACTCTCTTGAATGGACGCATGATTAGTTTCAATAAGGTGGACCTTAGTAGAATTTTTGGTTTTCCAACTGAAAATGTGACGGACGTCCCGTCGAATTTTAGAAATCTTCTCGGTTTCGAGAAAACCGCAACCTTAACAATTCTTCTTAAACGATGCCATAGATAACACAATAGTGGAACGGGACCCGAGATTAAAACATCTATGCTTAAGCTTCAAAATTGGCTTATTCATTCCATCATCAGGTATTCGATAGTTCAACGTCGAGGTAGCCGAGCTTCGGTTAACTCCTTAGACATATTTTTGGTTTGGGCAACATCTTTGGGACACAAGCTTGACTACGCCAATCTCATGTTCCACCATCTTTATGAAATCACCAACCGCAAGACACAAGGGTTGGTATATGGTATGGCTCTCACATGGCTATTTCAATTCTATGACATTCACTTTAAGGATGAGACCGAGATCATTGTTCTTACATCCGATGAAACTTATAGTGCCAAGGCTATTCGTCAAATGGGCTATCACATAGAAAATGGGGAATGGATATCTAATGATCCTTTTGATGGTAATGAGGAAGATGATAGTGATAATGATGTGGATTTGACTCAAACTGAGCCAATGGATCAAGATTTTCCACATTAAGGGACTTTATCTTAAGCTCCTTCAAGCTCCTGACAAGCCCAAGCTCCACCCGAGATGATTCCAAATAAAGTCATTCTTCAAGCTATACAAAATCTTTCGGTCACCATGGAGAATCGATTTAATCATATCGAGATCGTTAATGAGCTCATGAAGAAGCATTTCTTCACTACCACCCTAACTATGTTTTTCCGGCATGGACACCATGGCAAGGAAATCACGAGTGGGGACAATGGCCACAAGATCCTCAAGATCGCAAGAATAGTTAGTGAGCGACGGTTCTTCTCCTTTTTTTATGACAAATGGGGTGAAAATATGTGTGTTAGAGTGTTTGGTACACACTCCTCATGAGATTATGCTTTTGCTAAGTATGTTATGTCTTTGCTTTGAACTTTAAGTATGCTACTTCATTTTCGGCTTTTACTCTATGTTGGTTTTAACTCTAGTATTTTATTTAATTAGGTTGAACTTAAGTTAAAGTTTAAGTTTTATTAAGTTCTTGCAATTGTTTGAAATTATTGTTATGCATGCTTGTTATATTATATCTTGTGCATAGTTTGAGGGGGAGCTTTCCTTTTAAAATTTTAACTTATAATCTTACTCACAAACACACATTAATTTATTGTCATCATAAAAAAGAGGGAGATTGTTGACATAAAAGTCACTAATCTTGTTTTGATAATAACAATAACATTAATCATGTGTAATTTAACTAAGTTGATATTTTGAGTAATAGCCACATCAAATTGATCACATGTGGACTAAACCGAAAAGCCAGAACCAAGATCATTCACCTACAAAGGTTTCTATTATCGATGTCTCACACGTCACACAGCTACTTGATCAATGTACTATCACAATGGCATATCTATGAAGATCAATGACCCAAGGAATAAAAGAAACGAAGAAACAAACAAAGCCCTCGAAGACTAGTAATTTTATATTTTAGTGAATGCTTATGTTTTCTATGTGAAGGTTCTTGTTTGATTCTCTTTATAACTCATACACTATGTTTTTACCCAATTAGATTGATCAAATCAAATTTTACTTCAAGATTCTTTCAAAATATCGTTTTAGCAAAAACCGATTTTGTATTAAATTCATTGTAAATTCAAAATGATCTTATTTTGAGCTCTACCAAAAATAGGTGTCTTAGGAACTTATATTTGACCTTCCCCAAGCATCAAAATTAATTTTAGAGCTAATTTGTAAAAATGTAAAAATTGCATTTTTGGCCTGCTAGACAGAGCCCATCAGTCACTGATGGCCCAAAAACTAGCCGTTAGATTTCTGATTTTTTACCATTTTTTGTACCAAACCTCCACCAACTCCCTCCAAACGGCCATATGTTGTCCTAGACTATATATACACTATCTAAGATATATTCAAACACTCTTGAATCATTCTAATACTATTCTATTCATATATATTCAATACTCAAAGATTCAAGAACATTACTTTGATTAATCATCATTATTTTGAGCTATAAATTGTTTATCAAATTTTATATCTTCTAGTGTGAGCTTAAATTGTAATCTTCATACTTTTGAGAGTTATTGTACATTGGTGTTTGTCACCAAAAACCTTATTCTTCAAACATTAAGAGATGTTCATCTCTTAAAATAGCAAGAAGTTGTTCTTGTGTGAGTGTTGAGAGAAGTCAACATTTATAGAGTGTATTCACTTGTAGAGGTTTGATCTTCACACGGAAGAAGATTGGTATTAGTGAAAATTCTCGGAGAACTATCCGAGCGCAGAAGTAGGGGCTAACAAGCCAAACAGTGTGGACAAAAAGTCTTCGACTTCTATCGGTTTAATCTTTCTATCTCAAGCTTCTCGATTAATTGCTATATTCTCTTTGTGCTTGAGATTACTTGTGGGTTTTGCTTGGTTGATTGATATAGACTTTAAATATTTTTAAAACGATTTTAAAAATCCGATTAAGTTTTAAAAACCTTATTCACCCCCCTTTAGGGTTTTTTTCGACCTACACATTATTTTTTAAATTTTGGATACGTAAGGGATAAATACCGAATACTTGCATATGGTAGGGTAACTTTTGTAATTATTTTTTAATTAGGGTCACTTTAAAAATAAAAATAACTACTTTAACGTAGAAACCTCTAAAAGAGATTTAAGCTTTTCTTTTAAATTCAGTGAATAATTACTATTTTTTAGTAGAAAACAAAACAATCGACCGTACCAAAACACTTCGTCTTTCATCTGCAATCATCGTCTTTCGGTCTTTATCCTTCTTCTGGTATTCTGGTGAGAATATTATATCTACTTTTAGGTTATTATGCAATAGAATTACTTATATATTTGCTTTAGTTTTATGAATATTAATGACATTGTTCATAATTTTTTATTTTTATTTTTTTAATTAAAAACAAAGAAAAACTTTACATTTTGTTCATCCTTACATTAACAATACCAGCCCTGTCCACCCTCACAATGCTTAACAATTTTCTAGGAAGGTTCCTTGTCAAAAAATAAAGCTTATGTTGCTTCTTCGCTCCCAAATTAGCCAGAAAATCAGCTGCTTGATTGGCTTCCCTATATATATGACAAATATTAAAGTCCATAGCTTGCAACAAACTTTTCACTTGCCTGCATTGATATACCATTTTCCAAGGAGGATCTTTAGCCTGCTTAATGACATCAACCACTAGCTGAGAATCCATTTCAATATTAATAGCACAAATACCTTTTTCTTTACATAACTCTAGCCCCTGAATTAAACCATGAACTTCAGCCATATTATTGGTAGTATCACCATAGGAATCAGCTTGAGCACAAACCACTTTCCTTTCACTATTCCGAATGATACACCCACCACCCCCGACCCCATGATTACCTTTACAACACCCATCCGTATTAAGCTTGAATCGATTACGAGGCGGAGCAATCCATTTGATATGAAGCCAACCTGGCACCACGCTCGGGAAGGCACGAATATGGAGCTTTTCCATAATCACCCTATCTGCTTGAACTCTTTTAAAGTTCACCTGGTTATCCAACAAGATTGCGCGCAAATTGATATTAATTCTCTCAATAATAAATCTAGAGGAAAAATTGGCATTATTAAAACGACTTTTATTCCGAGCCACCCACAGTTCCCACACCACAGCAGCAGGAATGAGAGCAAGGAAAGCCGTAAAGCAAGGAGAACGTTGCTTTTGGACCCACCAACAATTAACCTTTTGATATAGCATATGACCATTTGAATTAATTTGCAAAACATCCTCATAATAAGCCCACACTTGCTTAGCTTTTTCACTACCAACCAACAGATGATTAATCGTTTCATAATGACCCTCCCCAAATTTACCCCAAGCTTAATAATACAATCATCAACTGGAATTTTACGTTGAAAAGCACACCAAAGGAAAATAGCCCACTTAATGGGAACACATCTATGCCACAAAGAATAAGCAAATAATGATCTAGCATGTTTGACTCTACATGCCTCCCAAGCAGATTTGATAGTGAAATTACCCGAGCTAGTATAACTCCACACACAACGATCCTTATCATTACAAAGGTTAACCTGCATACGGAAAATCCGGTTAAAATTCTTAGAAGAAATCGTACGTTGACACTTCTCTACCCAATAGTTAGAACGAAAAGCATCCGAAACCGAGAGATGACCATTCTCGCTCACCATATCAGCCAAACGCTCATTTCCCCACCATTTTTCCTTCCAAAAATCAATTCTACCTTCCCCCACTACCCATTGAATACCAGTCTCAGTGATGTCTTTAACCTTCATCATTCTTTGCCAAATAATAAAAGAACCTCCCTTACTTGTAGAATAAAAAATATGTTGTTTAGAGCAATATTTTTGTCTCATAAAAGAACTCCATAGAGGATCAGTCAAACGTAAATTCCACCATAGTCGCATAGAGAATGCAGTAACAACATCTGAAATCTGTCTAAAGCCTAACCCACCTTCCTCTCGAGGTTTACTACAATTTTTCCAAGAGACCCAATGGTGTTTCGAGCTGAATTCAGAATCACCCCACAAAAAATTTGCACATATAGACTCCATTCTCCAAATGATAGCTTTAGGAGGCTCCATAGCTACAATTAAATACATCAGCAAGCTAAGTAAAACGTGATTTATCAACACAAGACGACCTCCGATACTCAAAAGTTTGCTTTTCCATCTAGCCAGCTTTTGTTCAAACTTTCGCAAAATATCACTAAAATAGACGATGCGCTTTCTCCCCGAAAATAACACACAGCCAAGATATTTAATAAGAAAAAATTTCCTCACAAAACCAGTGCACTGAACTATGATATTAATTCTCGCGTTCGAAGTATCTTCCCCTACTACAAAACAACTTTTACCCTTATTAATTAATTGACCCGACTCCTTCTCATATTTAGCAAGAAACTCCATCAAATTATTCAAGCTCTGCTTCGCCCCGTTCGTAAAAATAAGCATGTCGTCCGCAAAGGCCAAATGAGAAATACTAGAACAATTTCTCGGAGTCAAAAATGAAACTGTTTGCTTAGACTGAATTAAATCAATTAGACCCCTACTAAGAACTTTGGCACCGATAATGAAGAGACACGGCGACAACGGATCTCCTTGCTTCACACCCCGAGATGAATGAAAGAAACCCTCTTGACGACCATTAATAATCACCGAATACCAATTATTATGAAGGATCTGCCAAACCATATCAATCAGAGTTTCTGCAAATCCGAATTGTTGTAACACTTTTAAAATAAATAGCCATGACAGTTTATCGTAAGCCTTGGCCATGTCTAGCTTAAGAAACTCATTACCTCCTCTAATTTTGGTATCAATCTTCCTCACCATCTCTTGAGCCAGTAAAATATTCTCCGTGATGCTTCTACCTTTAACAAAACCACTTTGCTCCTTACTAATTATGACAGGTAATATTTCAGCCATTCTATCAGCAAGAATCTTTGAGATAATATTTGCCTTAAAATTACAAAGACTGATGGGCCTTAAATCAGTAAAACTAGCATGACATTGAACTTTTGGGACAGTAACAATCAATGTACTTGTCCAAGAGAAAGGAAGAGGACTCCTTTGGAAGAAACTCTGAACTGCATCCACTAAATCGTTTTGAATAATCTCCCAACAAGAAGCATAAAAAACTCCATTAAATCCATCTGGGCTTGCTGCTCCCTCTAAGTTTAAAGCAAGAATAGCTGCGTGAATCTCTTCCTTAGTTGGCAACTTGACAAGGGAATTATTTTGAGCCTTAGTGATCAAAAGATGAATAAAAAGCTGAACTAAGTTAAAATCAAAATGCTCTTCCTCTCTAGAAAATAAAGAAGCATAAAATTGAACACCAGCATTAGCAATTTCTTTAGGATCAGAAAGCCAAGAACCAGCAGAATCTTGAATTTGAAATATTCTAGACTTACTTCTTTTCACCTTAGCCGAAGCATGAACGAAGCTAGTGTTTTTTATCCCCTTCTTTGAGCCATTTAGCCTTAGATCTCTGCCTCCAAAAGATTTCTTCATACGCCAACTGATTAGTAAGATGCTGCCTAGCCAAGTCCAGATCCTTTTGACAATCAACAGAATTACCAGCTTCAAGTTTCTGCTCCAATTCAGCAACTTTATCTTCTGCAGCCTTGATATTATAAAAAATATTCCCAAATGTTTGTTTATTCCATAAAGAAAGAACCCGCTGAAGTCTTTTTAATTTAGAAGCAAAACGCCATAGATGACTGCCTGTCATAGGTTGCTGCCAGCTTTTTTGAACTACCATTTTAAAACCACTATGTTTAATCCACATATTTTGAAATTTGAAGCACTGTTTCATCGTATCCGAATTTTGCTAAAACACTCCCACTAGAGGAGAATGATCCGACTGCTCCCTGTTTAGATGTTGAATAGTGCAACTCGAAAACATTAGTTTCCATTTCACATTACAAAGGAACCTATCTAATTTCTACCACATACGATGACTGGCTTTTTTCCAAGTATAATCACTTCCCACACAGTTAAACTCACTCAAACCGCAGTTTGAAATATAGTCATTGAACTCCAACGCCGCATTAAAATCAATAGGATTACCTCCCAACCTCTCATTCGGATATCTAACAATATTAAAATCACCACCCACTAACCAAGCGCTAGACGTAGCAGCCATTTGCTCAAGAGAAGACCACAGCTCTCTCCTCTTTATTTTATTACATTTCCCATAAACAAAAGTCACCATAAAAAAATCAGAGAGCATACCATGTTTACAATTCAGAACGATACACTAAGATGAAACTTGAACTAGAGCACAATCAAAAGAAGACCTCCAAAAAACCCAAATATTACTGCTAGAATTACTAATCGCATTATCAAAGCCCAATTGTAATTTCACCTCCATCAATCTGGAAGAATCAACCATAGGTTCACTGAGAGCAACAAAATCTAAACTATGCAATTGAATTATTTTACGCAATCTAATCATAGAGGAATGATTAGCTACTCCTCCAATATTCCAATAAAAAAACTTAATCATTAATAAAATATTGGTTGAGGATTCCTTGTCCCCTTTCTTCCCCCCCGGAGCACCCTTCTTCCCTTCTTTTTCTTAGTAGACTGACCCACTACAATAGTAGCTGGAGAAACAACACTATTTCGGGACATTAACTTTTTCAACTTAGCATCAAAATATTCTGAATCTTTACTAAAACGTTCCTTCACTTATTTAACCACCGTCAAAGAAAAATTCCAAATAACAGCATTATAATTCTTACTAAGAGAGACACACAATTCAGTCAATCTCTTAGGGGGAGGGGGAATATGAACAATTAAACCCCTACCACCATCAGAATGAATAGAGCCCTCACTATCAGAATCACTTTCAACCAAAATTACACCTTCACCACAATTATATGTCCCCCTTAAAAAAAGAGCATCAGATTGAAAGATATTCGTCTTTCCTAGAGCTTGCTTTCCCTGCTTAATTTCAACCCATTTAGAGCACTGAGCTTCAGCTGAATCCCCTTTGCTCTAATTTCCAGCATTAACATTAACTACAAACTGAGCTTGATTTGAAAATGAAGGTGCAGGTGTGGAACAAAACACCTTCTCCTCTGAAGAGATTACCCCACCTTTGTTAGAGAAATCTTCAACTGGAGCCACAGCTGAATTTAATAAAGCATTACTTCGAACACCTGTATCACCCTCCACCGGGGCAGCCTTCGGACCCAAACCATTCTCCATAAGAACCATAGAATTAACAGATCTATTACGCATTTCCTTTTTAGTATCCTTACCCATTCTACAAGCATCTATTCAATGTCCCTGTCTAAAACATCGACTACAGTACCTAGGCACAACCTCATATTCCACCGCTTGCCTGAAACCATCATCCCCTGTGCCCACCCAAATTCTAGAAGGCAGTTTTTGTAACAAATTAACCTCTACACTAATGCGCGCTACACTAGGACGAGATAATTGCTTAGTAGCATTATCCATACATAACGGACGCCCCACCATACTAGCAATAGCAAACAAGCTTTGTTGAGCAAAAAACAATACCGGCAACTGCGAAAACGAAACCCATATCGGAGCTATTGCTGCCTCAATGTCAACTCGAAAATCCTTAGTCCATTTGAAAACCCTCATTAGATAGCATTTAAAATACCATTGCTCTTTTAACCAAACTTGAAGGAAATCCTCCTCATTGTGAAATCGAATTAAAATATGCCTGGCATCCAATAGACCTATTGTATATGCCGCTTTCAAACCAATCGTAGCAAATCCTGACCTAATCTCATCCAACGAAGGACGACCATGAGAAAACTTCCCCACCAAAGCATGTTGAAAAGGAACCGAAAGCCTAGCTATCTCATCCGAAGTAAAGAATACCGCACGTTCTCCTTTATGTTGCCAACCATGCTCTGTATACCCTCTACATTTTGCACTTTTTCGACAGCTTCAGCAATTGATTTAGGAAGAGGGGAGGAAGAATGTGAAAGAAAAGCAAAATTATTCATCTCCCGACATTGTTCATAAATTAAATATACAATTAAATATATAATGACATTCTTATAGCTGAATATATAATTAAATATATATATATATATGACATAGTGTATCCAAAAAATTTCTAGTTTTGCAGTATCGTATCCGATACCCGTATCCATATCCGTGCTTCATAGATTTGAGTATCTCCATAAATCTATCCAAATTTAAGATAATGGATAAGGGTTTCCAAACAATATTCCTAAAGCAAATTTTGATGAGTTTATTTTAAAATGACTTTCTTATATCCTTATATTTAATGAAAACATGATTGAAGAGTATTTTTTTCGCAATGTTTTCCCTAAATAAAAGAAAATGGAGTTAACCATTGGAGAGTTTCCCCTTGAATATGACTTTTTCCTCAAATTTTCATTAAAGTATAAGAAAACTTTAAGGAAATGGTTGGAAATGCTCTGAAGGGAATAAGAATAGTGGCTTGTTCAGGCTACCACAAATTTTTATGTTCATTGCCTCATGCATCTCAAAAACAAGCTAAATGTCGTAATTAGGGGCATGCTTAATAAGTGAGATTTATAACACATTAATTGTGGTTTGGTTATCACAACTACATCATTTATGCTTCAATATATACTATCTATATTATAAGGGAAAAAATTTACATTTTCTTTTAATAATATTCTAATTTTTGACTTTCAGATTTACCTTCATAATCTTTCATTTTGTAAACACAAAACACAAGTGATGCATGTCCATGCCTGATAAATCTATGTTAGAATAAAAATAATAAACAAAAAGGGAGGTAACCCAATGATTAAGATCATCTTAAGTTATCAATAAGCCGTGAGTTCAAAATTAGTGTCATAATCGAATCTATAGACTTAGAGTATGTTAGACTGTCGAATTAAAGGGTCGGATAAAATTATTTAATCACACTGAATGGGATATGAAACTTTAGTGAGATAAATAATCATATCCCATTTGGACAGTATAAGAAACTTTATGTTTGTCGCACGGTATTAGAGGTGGGATATGATTAATTAATCATATCTTATGTTTATTGTCGGAAATAATATGATATGATATCTTATCATGCATTTGGTGCAAATATAAATGTGGATACAATATCTTTATCCTACACTATGTTTGGTGCAACAATTGATAGGATAATATCTAGGATTAATAATCCCGATTGGTCCTTTTTATCCCACTTACAAGAATCGAATAAAATTATGCCACCCTCATAGGTGGTATTACTTTATCATATCATTGCTGGATGACAAAAATAAATAAATAAATTCAATTATTCTTCTTTTAATTTTCTTATTAGTTTGTGCCTTTTAAATAATCAAATTTATTAATAAAGATATCTACAACCCAAAAGTATTGTTACTCAACTCATAAAATTCATTTTTTTTTTGTATAATGTTGTATTTTTGCTTTTATATTATTTTGAAGAAATTTATACACGAGCAAATCTAGGATTTTTCTAGGGGGTTACTACTAAAGTAGAATATTGTAACAAAATGAAATGTTTATTTCTAGTTACAATATTAAGAAATTTTTAGATCAAAACATAGTAAGAATGACAAAAACAAATAGGGGCTTTTAGTTATAAGGCCAATAGTTCCTTTCTCTATCTACTCAAGGACGCATATTTTTGGTCAATTGTTTGAAGGCCAAAACTTTTATCAAAGGACGACATTTTGATTTTAGGACAAAACTTTTTTAAATTATATAACAAAATAAATTAGATAAAAATATAGGATGAATACCATTTATGCCCTCTAGCTATAACAAATTCAAACACTTAAAAAACGGAAACTAAAATTCAAATTATCTATAATTACAACAAACATTAAATGCATATGATAAGTCAACCCATTCAAAAATATTCAAACAATAACAAGTTAATCCAATTATGCCATCTAGCTATAATAAAATCAAACACTTAAAAAACGGAAACTAAAATTCAAATTATCTATAATCACGACAAACATTTAATGCATAGGATAAGTCAACCCATTCAAAAATATTCAAACAAGAACAAGTTAATCCATCAAAAATTCAAAATTAAATACATGAAGAAGCATCTAGCTATAATAAATTCAAACACTTAAAAAACGGAAACTAAAATTCAAATTATCTATGATCACGACAAACATTAAATGCATAAGATAAGTCAACTCATTCAAAAATATTCAAACAACAGCAAGTTAATCCATCAAAAATTCAAAATTAAATACATGAAGAAGCAGCAGGCATATAAACGAAGAATAGGCATCGCAGACATTTTATACAACAAAGAACAGGCATATAGACATTATAACAGACATTTTATACAATAAAGAACAGGCATAGCATACATTTTATACAACAAAGAACATGCATTATATCAAACACATATAGACATTACAAAATCAATAGATATTATAAATCAAACAGGCATTTTTCCTCTAAGGTGAAAATTATATCAGACATTATAAATGAAAAGATATTTACACAGATGAAAAATTAAAATTATAAATTTTCTTAGAAAATTAAATCAAAACAAGGAAAAGGTGAAAAACATTCAATCTTTTTATACCTTGAATGTCATAAAATTCATCTCTTTGGAGCTTCTAAAATTCATTACCCACAAACCCCTCAAATCCTCCTCCACCATGTCCAACTCTCCAAAACCTAAAAAGTTGCCCTAAAACCCACACAAAATACGCAATTACTTTAGATTTGTGTTCCGTCGATCTAATTGGAATCGAGATGAGAGATGCCGACCGATTGCAGGAAGTTGAAAAGGATTGATAAGATATAAGAAACGCAGTAGGCAATGATGGCTACAAGTACAAGGAGGATTAGTATGGATTCTGATGAGATGTAGCTTAGTTGGATGTGTAGCTCCATCTTTTCTTGAATATAGGAACATTTATGATTGGGATAAAGGAACGGGTAATGATAAGGATGGGGGAGTCAATGAATAGCATTATTTCTTATTATTAATGATGGGGATGGGGATGGGGGATAATGCTTGCAATTCATATATTTATTATTTATTAGAAATATTAATTAGTTAGTAGCAATTATCAATTAATGCATTAGCATTATTACTTTTACTTTCTTCTTAATATTTATATGTTGAAAATATGAAATATTAAATAATATATAAGAAGGGTAACATTGACAAAGTACATGAAAATAATAATATAATTATAATTAAAAATATCAAAAAATAAAATGTCCTTTAGGCATAAAATCGTCCTAATTTCAAAAGATCGGATCTTAAACAATAGCTCAAAACTTCTTGTCCTTGAGTAGATTGGTTCAAAAAATACTGGACCTGTGACTAATTTTCCAAAACAAATATCAAAGTTACACCCGCGATTCTTCAAAG
Source organism: Lonicera japonica (assembly GCA_021464415.1). Lineage (NCBI taxonomy): Eukaryota > Viridiplantae > Streptophyta > Magnoliopsida > Dipsacales > Caprifoliaceae > Lonicera > Lonicera japonica. The sequence goes on along the minus strand of CM038463.1, from coordinate 28,938,138 downwards.
TTTGAAACTCATCAATTACATAACCTATATATATACTCAATGATAGGTTAGTTCAATGCAAAGAGTTAAGCAATTAGTGAGAAATTTATCACCCATTGAGTTGCGAATTGTTGTTTTAACATGATTCATACTTGAGAATGCCCACTCTATAGTCGTCATGAAAACAGGAAGAGTTAACATAAGACGAATCAATCTATCAACCAAAGTGTAATGCTCTGACTTTCTTCTTACAACTAGTTCATAGTACGAATTAGTAAGAGTGGAATTCTTCTAAAACTCGATATCAGAAGTAACATCAAGCTTAAAATGCATTAATTCAAATCTCAAAGCATGAATTTCTTGATTAGTGAAATCTCAAGTATAAAATTTATCCACTAAAGTGCAAATATTATCCTCATCAAATGATTTGAAAGAATCACTATGATATAAATACAAGCTAAAAGGAAGAACTCCCACTACCCAATCATTGAATCTATGGTCCAACTTTATTAATTAAAAATCTATTACAGAGTTGAATATATAAAAATGGTGATAATGTTCAATTGTAATATTATCTTGTTGTTGATAGTTGTAACCTATACTTTCTCGTAAGTAGCACTCATATCAAGCACATTAACATTATGTTTATTACAAAATAATATCACATTCTGAAGGAAAGTATCCCAATCATCGTGTCTTAATTCCTGAAGAAGAACTTTTGTTGTTGAGACTAATTTCATATAATTTAAAATATTTAGAGACTTGCATTGTGAGGCTTGACAAAGTGTGTCGATGATTTCCATGACATTATTCATTAAGTGCAAAAAGAAATATGAATTCAAAACTCCTTATAACTATGTGAACACTAAGAGCTTGCTCATGTATCACTTGGCTCTGTCCCCTAGTTTTTAGAATTTTAGCTACTATGCAAGATGCATTATACATAGCCAAAGGGCACTGCTTGAAGTGCAAGCAATTGAACGGTTTTAATGGATGTTGTAAGCCTCATTCGATTCTTCACAATTTCTTCCCTTAATTGTGAATATTCTTTAAAGGTGAATATTTTAGCGAAAGAAATTGTTTGACCCAGGCATATTGAAATCAACGATGCTGCTTTCCAAACGAAGACCTTGGATAATCCGAAAGTTTTAATTGATAAGGCCCCATATTTATATTAACTCGTTTAATTCATTTTTTTGATTAACGACGTAGTCATATATTTGAGCAAGTAAACCAGGATCCCGTTCAATAAGAGTGTTGACCTAAAGGTCTTAATCTTATTTTGATAATAACAGTAAATCGATCATGTGTAATTTAACATGTTTCTTGATATAAGATTATAGTTAATTCACTTGAAAAATCAAAAAAAGCATGCCACATAACACGGTTCATTCATTCCATATTCGATCAAGTGGACATAGCATTAGACAAATCAAGGCTATCAATCTCATCACTCACATGCTATCAATGCATCTCATGAAGCACAAAGATCAACGATCATATTCAAAAGCTTTAAGGCAAGAGTTGCAAGTGAAAATTAATTTGAAGAAACAAATCAAAGTATTCAAAGACTCGACTATTTGACAATTGAGTGAGTGCTTAGAATTTTATGTAAAATTTCTTGATTAGTCATTTTTATAGCTCAAACATGTTCAAACATCATTCATAGATTGATTGCAAACAAGCTTGAATTGAATTTCCTTTGAAAACATCATTCTTACAAAAATCGATTTTCAAATAAATTCATATTAAATCCAAATGTTCATATTTTGAGTTTTCCTGAAAACAGGTGTCTTAGGAACATATTTTTGAGGTCCCCAAAACATTAGAATTGATTTTGGAGCTAAATTGCAAAGGTCCAAAAATTGGAATTTTGGCTTGATGGACAAAGCCCATCAGTCGACTGATGAGCTTTGCTCAATCGACTAAGGTCCATCAGTCGACTGATGAGTTTTGATTAATCGACTGATGCCCCAAAATATAGTCTTTGAAAATTTGACATTTTGCTATTTTTAGTACCAAACCTCTAAAACGGCTATATCACTTTTGGGACTGTATATACACTATTTAAGACACATTTTTGACAAGTTTTGAACACATACTATGACCCCTGCAATTTCCCATTAAGAGGCAATGACCTTCGGGAGTGGGACATCACGGATGCCGTCACTGACAACGACGCCAAGTAAGCTGTAGGAGTAAATATTCAAGAAAAAGAAAGAGAAACAACACACCAAAAACACATTTGTAAGCATCGTTAATTCTCATAAACTTTCACTTTACAAGATAGTTTATACCATTGCGCGGGCGGTTGACTAGGGTGTAAATTAGTAGTTAATGAGAGTTAAATATCAACAAACAACCTGTTCAAATTATATAATCAACAATCCAATATAACTCGAGGGAAAAACCCACTTCAAATACTCAAATTAATTATAAAGTTCAACCATCCCAATCATACATAGTTAAACTATAACAAATACAAGTCATCAGGAAAGCATTTCAATGCCCAAAAGTACTTAATTATACAATGAACATGAGTATAACACATATCTGAAAGATAACAAATCCAAAACTTAAAACCATGGCCTTTCCATAATGAAAGGCTCTAGTATCAGAGGGAAATCTAAGATTGCTCGCCCTTTCCCTTATCTACTCTCCCCGTCCCAACCTTGGATGTACTTGCGTGAAAAACAGTGAACCAACCGGGCTCAGTGGGAACTATAGAGTTTATATATAAATATACACCTAGACAATCACAGGCAACATGTAATACCATATGAGAATATATATATATATATTGTATGCTTGTAGTTTATAATGTTATGCTAACACAACACGTGGCCCCACTCCCAAATCAAGCAATAAAAGTATTAATCTTGTAGAAACCAAACGAAGAAATAACAATATATGTATATATATACTGACAGAGCACCCGTACCAAGACTAGACCCACTATCCCACAGTGAACTACTATAACTACCATCTAGGATTTAAGTCAAGTGTGCATACCGATCGCGATCTAAAGCCCCCAAAGCCGGGTCCCCCCATGGACCACGTAGATGTGCAGGGTATGCCGCCTTAGCGGGGTTCCCCTAGCTGGACCATATCTGAATGTATCTTGTCTATCCGGTATTAAGTGGTGCTAGCTATCAGTATCATAAATCCAAAATCAACTCAAAACATATATCCAAACTAGTACATATATGATCCACATGATATTAAGTTTAAATCTTGTATACAATCGCATTTCCAAACCATAACAATATATATAATGATAGAAGGGGGTATACGCGCTAGCAGGTCATACCTAGGGCTCGTTGTATCTTAGCGTATAATGAGATTCTTACATACAAACATGAAATTTTATTGAAAGCATGAATAAAGTAATGAAATTAACAACAAATCTTAAGCCAATACCCCATGTATGTGTGTACCAACCATTTTATAAAGAAAACCCCCAATTTAGTATAAAAATGAAGATGCAACACATAAATAATTGAAATCAAGTTTATATACTAGTATCCCCACCTCAAATCAATCTATCCTCGAAGCTATGAGCGCTGGATCGAGCCGTAGTCCAACAAATTCGAAATCCCCAAATTAGAGCTTGAAAACCTAAGAATGGAGGAAAAGCTTTTGGGGAAGATGATGAAGGAGGTGATGGTAAGGGTTTAATGGAGGGTAAGGAGCTAAGCTTGATCACTCTTAATCACCTTTCACAAGAGGATTTTCACCTCTCTTAAGCTCTCCCTCGAAACGGAACCAAATGGGGTGAAAATGAAGAAAGGAAATGAACTTAAAAGGGAGAAGAAAGGGTTAAAACCCCATTGGAGCAGCTCTGATCGATCAAAGCTACCTTTGATCGATCAGAGGACACCCACCTGAAGCCCCTCTCATTTTCTTCGAAAATCGCACTTTTCGCGGGCCATTTCAAGTCCCGAAACATTTTCAATTCGACTCGGCCTTCAAACGAAAGTTGTAGAGGGAAATAAAAATGAAGCCATAGGCGCTTATGAAAGTTAATTTGGGTTTAAGATGAAGAAGTTATGAATTTTCAAAGTTAGCAAAAAATTATAAATCGCTTAAAGGGAATTTTTCGCATCTAACGCGACGAATGGAGTTCGGACCACCCGGAATGCTTAACGATTACTCATGCAAGTTTTAATATACATATATAACATGTAGAAAATATAAATCATGCGAATATCCAAAAATAAAAAATTTCACACCCAAAACAAAATTTTCACAATGATTGAAATATAGCTCATGGGAAGCATTCTAGACTAAAAATGGGATGTTACAAATCTCCCTCCTTGGGAAATTTCGTCCTTGAAATAATAAGTGAGTGTGGAATTGCCTCATTGGAGTAAATGTGGGTACTTGGCTTGAATTTCTAACTCAAGCTCCCAAGTAGCTTTTTCCGTCCCGTGATGATGCCATATCACTTTTAGAAGTGGAATGACCCTGTTAAGAAGGACTTGTTCTTTTCGGTCTACTATGGCTGTCGGTTGTGTCATGTAAGATACATCCTCATTAACCTCAAGTTCTTCAATCAGAACAACATGTGATGGATCAGTGACATATTTTTGAAGCATAAATACGTGGAACACTTAATGAATTCGTTGAAGCTGAGGCGTTAATGCGAGTCGATACGAAATAGAACCGACGTGCTGAAGGACTTTGAATGGCCGTATGTATCTTGGGGTTAACTTGCCTTTGTTACCAAAGTGGACCATGCCATGACGAGGTTTGACCTTAAGAAACACATAGTCGCCCATTTCAAATTCAAGTGGTCGCTTTCTCTTATCGGCATAACTCTTTTGTCGGCTTTGGGCTATCGATAGTCGTTGTTTAATGAGTTTAATCTTCTTCGTAGTATCTTATACTAATTGTGGTCCTAGAATTGCTGTTTCTCTTGCCTTAATCTAACAAATGGGTGATTTACACGACCTACCATACAATGCTTCGAATGGAGCCATACCAATACTGGCTTGATAACTATTATTATATGCAAACTCAACAAGCGGTAGGTATTCATCCCAATTCCCACAAAACTCTAGAACACAGGCCCATAACATATCCTCGAGAATTTGGATTGTTCGCTCGAACTGTCCATCAGTCTGCGGATGAAAAGTTGTACTAAAATCCAGTCTTGTGCTTAACGAGCGTTGGAGCGCTTCCTAAAAGTGAGAGGTAAACATGGAATCTCGGTCAGACACTATTGAGATTGGAATGCCATGGAGTCGAATAATTTCGTTGACGTACAACTTGGCTAGCTTCTCAAGAGAATCGGTCTCCTGGATTGGTAGAAAATGAGTTGACTTAGTGAGTCGATCTATAATTACCCAAACTGCATTGTGCTTCCGCTTCGTACTTGGTAGACCTATAAGAAAATCCATTATGATATTCTCCCACTTCCATTCTGGGATTAGGAGTGGTTGAAGTTAACCCGCTAGCCTTTGGTGTTCGGCCTTAATCCTTTGGCACGACAAACGACGAGAAATAAATTGGGCCATATCTCGTTTCATACCTTGCCACCAATAGGTGCGCTTTAAGTCTCAATACATTTTGGTGCCACCTGGATGAATAAAAAACTTTGAATTACGAGCCTCGGCTAGAATGGCTTCCTTAAGCTCGTTGTCAAGTTTTGGTACTACTAGTTTCCCCTTATATCTTAAGTCACCATCGACACCCAAGGTAAAGTCTTCTATTATGGCTCTAGATTTTAGTTGATCTCTGTACCTTTTTAATTCTTCATCATACCATTGGCTCTCAATTACTCAGTTCAACATCAATGGTTTGGCTACAAGATTAAAAAGGAATGCCATATTTTCAGTGCGACAAACAACTAGGTTATACCGTTGGAGTTCTTCTATGAGCTTCTACTCACGGCATCTTAAAGCTAAAACTGATCCTTGTGACTTGTGGCTTAGAGCATTGGCAACTACATTTGCCTTGCCTGGGTGCTATTGAGGGTGAAGTCATAGTCTTCGAATTACTCTATCCAACGAAGCTGTCTTAAATTCAAATCCCGCTGGGTGAAGATGTACTTAAGGCTTTTATGATCTGAAAACACCTTGAATTTCTCGCCATAGAGGTAATGACGCCAAATCTTTAATGCAAAAACTATTGCGGCCAACTCTAAGTCGTGCGCGGGGTAATTTCTCTCATGATGCTTTAATTGACGAGAGGTATAAGCAATAACGTATTCTAATTGCATTAGGATACACCCAAGTTCTAAGTAAGACGCATCGCAATATATCATGTATCCCAAACCTTTTTCTGGTAAGGCTAGGATAGGAGCAGTGGTTAAACAATACTTCAACTCATTGAAGGCTTCTTCACAAAATTCGTCCCAAACGAAAGGTACACCCTTCTGGGTAAAATGGGTAAGAGGAGAGGCTATACGATAGAAGTCTTAAATGAATTGCCTGTAATAATCAGCCAGACCAAGGAAGCTTCGAATTTTAGTCACATTAGTGGGGCGATGCCAGCTCGTCATAGCTTCCACCTTAGCAAGGTTTACAGAAATACCACCGCATAAGACAACATGTCCAAGAAATTTCACATCCTTTCTCCAGAAGTCACACTTAGAGAATTTTGCATAGAGTTGGTGGTCTCTAAGTAGTTGTAGGGCAATGTGAAGATGTTTCCTATGTTCTGCCTCAAAACACGAGTAGATTAGTATGTCGTCAACAAACACTATAATGAATATGTCTAAGAATAGGGGAAAGATACGATGCATGAGGTCCATAAAGGCTGTTGGTGCATTGGTTAACCCAAATGGCATAACCAGAAATTCGAAATGGCCATAACGCGTACTAAAAACAGTCTTGGGGATATCTTTTTCCCTGACACTTAACTGGTGGTACCTTAATCTCAAGTCAATTTTTGAAAAGAAATGAGCTCCATAAAGCTGATCGAATAAATCATTGATACGCAAAAGGGGGTATTTGTTCTTGATAGTCACCTGGTTCAATTGACGATAATCAATGCACAATCATAATGACCTATCATCCTTCTTGACGAACAACACGGGTGCTCCCCAAGGTGATGAACTAAGGCTAATAAAACCCTTTTTCCAAAAGGTCTTATAACTGGATCTTAAGCTCTTTAAGTTCTGCAGGAGCTAATTTATATGGAGCGATAGAAATGGGAACAGTTCTAGGCATAAGATCAATTAATAACTCAATTTCACGGTGTGGTGGTAGCCCAGGCAAGTCTTCTAGGAAGACATCTATGCATTTCTTAACAACCGGCACGTCATGTGGCGTGAGGAGCAGAGTTCCGTCACTCACAATAATACCAAGCCATCCCACGTAATCTCTTTGCTCTTTTTTAACAGCATAAGATATGGGGTACATGTTGTACTTTTCTCCAAAGAAAACGATAGTTTCTCCCTAAGGGTAAGTAATTATAACTTTCTTAGCATGATAATCAATAATGGTATAATACTTAGTTAGCCAATCTATTCCAAGTATAAGGTTGTAGGGCTCCATATTTATGATTATGAGATCATCTTCCAAATGACAACTTTGGTGCAGGGTAATTATCGTAGTGCAATACCGATTTAAATTCATACTACTACCCATAGGTGTCCCGATACTAATTGGAATGACGAGCTTTTTAGTATCCAACCCCAAACTATATGCACATGCTGAAGAGATAAATGAGTGTGATGCACCGATATTAAACAAGACTCTAACTCCAGTTAAAAAAAGGATAAGTATACCTTTTATGACTACATGGTCTTCTTGATCCCTAATAGGGTTGAGTAAAAAAAGCGGCTCCCGTAACTTCCTTGTGCTTGCGGTGGATTTGGATGATAACTAAATTGGGGTTGTTGTTGAATTTGGTAGTTTGGTTGATTGTAACTCCCGCTCATCGCCTGACTTTGGCCCTGGGAAGAACCTTGTCTTGAATTGCTACTAGATCTCCTATATTGGTTTCGACCTCGGTGGTTATCTTATCCTCTACCACCCCTGTTGCTTTGATCGTTGGACCTGCTTTGGGTTTGTTGTTCTCTAAGGCAGGATCGACTAGAATGGCCTAGATCACCACAGATATAATAGCCACTGGAACTGTAACACCCCTGCCTTAATCTATAGGATAACACTCGTAATTAAGACCTGGAGTGCTATTAACCCATCTTAGATTGATTAAAATGGATGTATATATATGCAAATACATAAAGGAATTTAAATAGTAAATATCACACATGTCAATCAGGAAGATAGACACTTTGGGCATAATTATGTATAAAAGTAACCAATATACAAAAACCAAAATAAGTAGGTGCAAGTCTGTAGATAACACTTTGGGCTAGTTGTGGCTTCCCGAGATAACATATACATAACGAAAATGTATCTGTATCAGAGCCATCTATTTCGTTCCTAAACCCGTAGTCCCGTTACCATCTTTCACCCCCTGTGTACCTGTAATTGTAAATAAAACACGAGGTGAGCTCATAGCTCAGTAGGGGAAAATAGAAGGGAAAGTTTTGAAAAAATTCCTTGATATATTACTGTAAACCAAATAAACCTTTTCGTTATCTAATATAAACATTATTTATAACATATTAGAAAATATAATTAGTTCATAATGATGCGTGCTCATGCATATGCAGGTTACCTTCCTTTGTGTCAACCCATTTTCGAATCTTGACAATGCATACCGATGAGAAACCAAGCCAAGATGGCCATATATAATCCATTCGCTCCAAGAGCATACAACATAATCATAGTTCCTGTCGACGAAAACCTGAACTGGAATCTCATTAAGGAATCCATTGCCTCAAAATGGCATATTGTCATCATATTCAGGAAGTGGAACAACAACCCGTCCATCTTCCATAGAAAAGAATCAAACCAATGGTGCATTGCCGATGCCTAGGTTCCCAAGTCTTTCGCCGGTGGCTTATAGGCGGCCAAACAATATCCCCCAGGGGTTTAGGGCTTTTCAACCCAAGGGCACCGGGTCCTGCTTATTTTTTCATCCCGGCAAGCACCATGAAAACAGATATTCATACAGAATTCACATCACCATGGTCATCCATATCCAAGTACAATCATTTCCAAAAGATCAATCTACCAATTATATCCGATAAAACAATATCAAGATATAAATGAAACTTCCATGAATTGCCATGACATGTAACCTTCAAATAGAAATATATATATATATATATATAAATGAGCTCTCAGCATCATGATAAGAGATATACGCTCATTTGATAGGCCATAAGGGAGTCCGAGCTTGCCGAAGAATCTTTAAGATTGCGGTTGACACGATAGTAATGCACAACATGCATACATGCTCTTTATGACAACTAAAAACAACATATGCCACTTGAACTTCATTCGTCATGTATCCATGTTCCTCAGCGCATACATAACCAATTTACAAATCCATTTGGATACAATCAATCGTGTATATCCAAGGAACATCACTTACAAGTCTATATTACATAGATATCAAGTTCAAGTGGCATATCTTGTTCCACTTCATGTATCAAATATAAGGTAGATACTACATATGCCATATAAACTCTATCAAAATCATGTCCATGTCCTTTAGTGTATACAAAACCCTTTTCTTGTCAAATCAACACATACACACCCAAAGGACATCCACATGTAACCATAGAGCCTAGATGGCATATCTTGCTTAAATATGTGAATTCATACTCCAATTAATCCTATATCATTGATATCAATAGGCAAAATCATCATATTTAACATACATGTATAAATCATCCATTTATAGTCAAATGAAATCATATTATTAGGTGTACATAACATCTATGGCCTTAAACCTCACTTTTAGGTCTTTATTAATCATAAAACATCATGTTATAGGCCATACTTTAGATAAATAAGACAAATGGAGTGAAACTATGATGATATTCATAAAACAATGCCAAAATTTCGAGTTTAAGAGCATATAAACCCCTACCTCAACTTATTAGTGAAGAAGAAGGAGAAAAGATGAAGCTTTCGGCCTTTCCCCAAGCAAAGCTCATAAGGAAGACGATGAATAGTGATCAGAAGGATGATTTGGAGGATTTGAAGCTTTTATCTCAGATTGGTGTTGAAAAATAAGTGAGAATCCTTCAAAGAACCCACCTCTATCTCTCTCTAGAGCCTTCCAGTTTATAGGAATGAGTTTGGGTCAAATTTTGTGTGCTAAGGTGATAAATGGTGAGAAAATGGGGTTAAAACTCTACAAAATCCATCTCCAGGGCTCCAAGATCGATCTTGGCCCTCCCAAGATCGGTCTTGGGAGCTCTCAGCCAAAGCTGATTTCACATCACTGACCACTGTTAGTATTTTGGTCATAACTCCTTGCTCGAAACTCAGATTTAGATGGTCTTATGTCCATGGAAAGGTAATTCAAAGATCTACAACTTCCTAAGAGGAAGTTTTCCCAAATTATGGATAGATTAATCCCAGAAATGCTCCGAAGACAGCGCCCTACTAAAGCACTACCGAATTACCAGAATTTACTAACCGGCCTACTTCGTATGCTGTTTTGACCAACGTGGAGTGTGAATTGGCTTTTGGTAAAAACAAGAAATTTGTAGAATGGTATGAAACCTAGACACTCAAGTGAATGGAATCTTAATCGGATAAGAAATGAAGAAGTTACGATAGCTCAAAGTTAGCTAAAATCAACAAATCGCGAAGAATCAAAACTTCCTATTTAACAACCGAAATAGATTCGAACCACCCGAATCACCAAACAATCACTCATATAAGTATAAATAAGCTAATATATTTCAATTTAAAATAAATTAAAGTACGGGATATTACAGGAACGTCCATTACTGTTGCCACTGCTGCCATAGTTTCCACTTGAGGATTCGAAGCTAGAACAAGATTTCTTATCTCTGCCCCACCTACTGCGTCGATTTTCTTCATTGCCCCTTTTTCGACCCGAATCAGATGAAGTTGAGAAATGACGAGCTTGAGCGTATTAACTGTCAAGGTTTAGAGCTGCCTCAACTAACTTCTTGTAAGAAGAGAACTCATAGAAACCCATAGCATATCGATACTCTTCGTTAAGGCCTTGAAAGAACATCTCTTTTTTCTCTTGGTCGCTGAGGGAAAAAGTGTCCATGTACACACTAAGTTTTTCAAACTTGAGGTGGTAGTCTTCCACTGACATATCCCCTTAGGTTAGATTGCGGAGTTCATCTCTCCTAGCTCGGCGATAGGCATAAGAAATAACTTGCAGTCGAAAATCATTTTCAAACTCTTGCCACTTACGGATTCCCTCGGCTTGCTTGATAAGTCGCCACCATTTATGAGCATTCCCAGAGAGCCTAGTAACGGCAAACTTAACTCACATTTTCTTTGGCATTTTAATAACTTCCAAACATTCGTTGACCATGAAAAGCCAACACTCGGCATCCTTTGGTCCTTTAGTCCCGTCAAATATGGGAGGTTGGAGGCTTGTGAATTCACGAAGATAAGTTATCTCATCGATTTCCCCTCCTTGGGGTTCTTGACCATCTTTCGGCTCTTCTACTATGACGGGATTTTCTTGAACTCGGGCCCTATTTGTACCTATGCCACTAGTGGACCTGTGATTGCTTTTAAGGACTCCCGAAAGCTCCCCAAGAAAGTCTTTCATCATCTTATTCATGGTAGTGAGGAGCCCAGGATTGTCTCCTCCCTCCGTGTCATTAACACCTCCCTGGAGAAGGTTGGATTGGACAGGGTTCTTGCCTTTACGCCTGGGCAGCATTCTACAAAATGAGAAAAAAGTTCAATATACAATAATTCAAATGTACAAACGGAAATAGGAAAGGACGCTGACGTTAAAGAATCCTAGGCTACCCATACTCCGGTGAAAGAAAAGAAACCTAATCCTATGATACCAACTTGTGACACCCATAATTTCCCATAAAGAGGCAATGACCTCCGGGAGTGGGATATCACGGATGTTGTCACTGACAACGGCGTAAAGTAAGCTGTAAGAGTAAATATTCAAGAAAAAAAAAGAGAAACAATACACCGAGAACACATTTGTAAACATCGTTAATTCTCATCAACTTTCACTTTACAAGATAGTCTATACCGTTGCACGGGCGGTTGACTAGGGTGTAAATTAGTTGTTAATGAGAGTTAAAAAGAAACAAACAACCTTTTCAAAATATAATCAACAATCCAATATAACTCGAGGAAAAAACCAACTTCAAATACTCAAATTATAAAGTTCAACAATCCCAGTCATACATAGTTAAAATATAACAAATACAAGTCACCAGGAAAGCATTTCAATGCCCAAAAGTACTTAATTATACAATAAACATGAGTATAATACATATCCGAAAGATAACAAATCCAAAACTTAAAATCATGGCATTTCCGTAATGAAAGGCTTTAGTATCAGAGGTGTAACAACCCGCCTAATTAAGCAGGTGTTAACGGATGATGTATCTAATTAACAGAAGATAAACAAATAGGCATAACTGATAAATTAAACAAGGTAGAGAAATCTAATAAAAATTTGGCATGAAGTATTCGTAAATACTAAGAAATCCATCTTGTATAATAAACAACGCATAAATATAGAATACTTCTCAAATCCATTACAATCCACATTCGATAAATACAACTAGTACATCCATAGACAGTACACGCACTCAAACTTAATTAGAAGTTACAACTACTACAAATTAGGATAACACAACAACTAATTCCAAAGGGGCATCAGAGAAGACTCTAAGATGAACTTGGACCTGCTCGACGACCTCTACCCAAGACACGATGTGTACCTAAAAGGAAAATGAGGAAATGAGCCACAAATGGCCCAATAGGAACTATAGGGAAAGGGAAAATGCAATGCATGATCGTACTACAATATAAGAGAGTTCACAATTCAAGTATTAACAAAATTTCCAATTTATACTAATTTATAGGAAAACTATACATAAAGCATCAATATAATTTTATTAATTATCAATACGTATCTCACACAATAGCTGTGTAAATATCCATCCACCTCCTCCTCCTCCTCGACCTAATACCGATACTAGACGGAATATACTACTCACAAACGCACCCCGTCTTACCATGGGTCAGTGCACTGGTAACCAGATTTATGGCACCCCATCTTTACCATGGGTCTTTGAAATAACATAACTCAAGCATTTCTATACTGGTGCTTATCCGGTTCAAACAATCTCAATATTTTTCATAACAATTTATATACTTAACCCATAGTGTTTATCAAAGGCTATCTCACACAATTAATGGCAACAATTAATCTGCTTTAGAACAATATAAACTCATGTATTCATTTTAATTCTAAAAATCAGGTTTCTGTAAGTGTATACCATGCTTTACACATCAATTTGCGGTAATAATATTAATTCCAACAGTTTTGTAATCTAAAATTGAGCAAACACTAGATTTATTATAATCGTCATCAAGAAATCAATACATGTCTAATAACAAGTCAAAATATGATTTAAGAGTGATTTATATTCTAAAAATTTAGGAATGTAAGTAGATATCTCAAGTATTAGACATGTATATGACGTTTCTAGCCATTTCGGTACCAAATTCTCAATTAAACACTTAAATATCGACATGCAGTACAATTAGCCTCCACTTTCATCAAATACAACCAATATACCATCAATAACAAAGCTCAAAATATTTAATCCATGGCTATACAACATGCATACAAGAGAAACTACGAATTTGATATCGAAAATCTAGTATTTCAACTCAATCAACTATAATTGTTCAAAAATCAAAGAAGAGAGGAAAGGTCCCACCTTAATCACTTCTGGATAGAAACGGAGAGTCCCAAAATGATCACCGACAACCACCGATCAAGAAAATCGAGCTAGGAAATAGACTCGACATGCCAAAAACTTGAAAAATCCACAATTTCATAGTAAAAACCATTGATTTGAGCTAGAAATCATCCATTAACACCTATTTCTCTCTCTATAAGTGTATATATCTTACCCCTGGTCTCAATGCCTTAAAATGGTGTTTCAAGGAGTGAAGAAGATGGTTAAAGTTGGTCAAAACCGAAAACAAATGAGTTGACTCGTTCAAACCCGGATTGACCAAATGTGTTATGGTGCACTGTTCGTAATTTAGCCATAACTCTTTGCTCGGAATTCCGATTGGGATGATCTATATATCAATGGAAAGATAATTCAAATTTATACAACTTCAAAATAGGAAGTTTCTCCAAATTCATGATAGATTAATACCAAAATTTTGTCGAAGACAATGCTCTGCCGAAATTCAGTAGAATCTGATTTTTGCTAATTGGCTTACTTCGCACTATGTTTTGACCGTCGAGGAGCGTGAACTAGCTTTTGGTCAAAACGCAGAAGTTGTAGAAAGATATAAGATGAAACTCTAGGATTTTAGTAAGTGGAATTTGGATAATTAATGAAGAAGTTATGAATCTCTAAAGTCGACTAAAATCCAACCCACGAGTAGAAATTCCGGATTCGAAAAATGCCTCCGAAGTGCTCGTTTCAATTCCGATAGTGACAAAACTTTCCAGAATATTCCTAATAGATATTTATGACATGTTGGAAAAAATGGAACTAAATTTAGAGGTCTAAAAGTTCGTGAACCACAAACGAGATTTGTAGAAATCGTTAAGGATATAATTCAATTCTACTAAATACTCAAAAATGCTTAAATGAAATCCGAATTTAGTGAAGCTTTATTGGAAGGTTTAATAACTATTATGTGACGTGTCAAAAAAGACTAAACTCAATTTGGACCTTCATAGGTCGATGAACCGAATATAAGAAAAGTAAAAAAATCGAATATTCAAGAATACGCCAAATTTTCCAAAAACGCACCAAATTGCTCAAACTAGTTTCAAATAAATCAAAATTTTATAATTTTACTCCATAACACCAAAGTGACATGTGGGAAGATTTGGTCTTGTCTAAGTCCATGAATGAATCGGATAAATAGCTAACTAAATTAACGAAAATACACCTATCGAAACACAAAGTGTTACAAGAGGGAAATCTAAGATTACTAGCCCATTCCCTTATCTACTCTCCCCGTCCCAACCTTGGATGTACCTGCATGGGAAAATAGTGAGCCAACTAGGCCTAGTGGGAACTATAGAGTTTATATATAAACATACACCTAGACAATCATAGGCAACGTGTAATACCATAGGAGAATTTATATATATATATATTGTATGCTTGTAGTTTATAATGTTATGCTAACACATCATGTGGTCCCTCGCCCAAATCAAGCAATAAAAGCATTAATCATGTATAAACCAAACAAAGAAATAACAATATATATATAATGACAGAGCACTCGTACCAAGACTAGACCCGTCATCCCACAGTGAATTACTATAACTACCATCTAAGATTTAAGTCAAGTGTGCACACCGATCGCGATCTAAAGCCCCCAAAACTAGGGTATGCAGCCCCCCAGATGTGTAGGGTATGCTGCATTAGCGGGGTCCCCCTAGCTGGAACATATCTGAATGTATCTCATCTATCCGGTATCAAGTGGTGCTAGCTCTCAGTATTATAAATCCAAAATCAACTTAAAACATATATCTAAAATAGTACATATATGATCCACATGATATTAACTTCAAATCTTGTATACAATCGCATTTCTAAACCATAACAATATATATATATATAATCATAAAAGGGGATATACGCGTATACGCACTAGCAGGTCATACCTAGGGCTTGTGGTATCTTAGCGTATAATGAGATTCTTACATACCAACATGAAATTATATTGAAAGCATAAATAAAGTAATGAAATTAACAACAAATCTTAAGCCAATACCCCATGTATGTGTGTACCAACCATTTTATAAAGAAAACCCCCAATTTAGTATAAAAATGAAGATGCAACACATAAATACTTGAAATCAAGTTTATATACTAGAATCCCCACCTCAAATCAAGCTATTCTCGAAGCTATGAGCGCTGGATCGAGCCGTAGTCCAACAAATTCGAAATCCCCAAATTAGAGCTTGAAAACCTAAGAATGGAAGAAGAGCTTTTAGGGAAGAAGATGAAGGAGGTGATGGTAAGGGTTTAATGGAGGGTAAGGAGCTAAGCTTGATCACTCTTTATCACATTTCACAAGAGGATTTTCACCTCTATTAAGCTCTCCCTTGAAACGGAACCAAATGGGCTGAAAAGGAAGGAAGGAAATGAACTTAAAAGGGACAAGAAAGGGGTAAAACCTCGCTGGAGCAGCTTTGATCGATCAGAGGACACCCACCTAAAGCCCCTCTCATTTTCTTTGAAAATCACACTTTTCGCGAGCCGTTTCGAGCCCCGAAATGCTTCTGATTCAACTTGGCCTTCAAATGAAAGTTGAAGAGGAAAATAAAATAAAGCCATAGGCGCTTACAGAAGTCATATCGGGTTTAAGACGAAGAAGTTATGAATTTTCAAAGTTAGCAAAAAATTATAAATCTCGTAAAGGCAATTTACACGTCTAACACGACAAATGGGGTTCAGACCACCCGGAATGCTTAACGATTATTCATGCAGGTTTGAATAGACATACATAACATGTAGAAAAATATATTATCATGCGGATATCCAAAAGTAAAAAATTTCACACCCAAAACAAAATTTTTGCAATGATTGGAATATAGCTCTTGGGAAACATTTTAGACTAAAAATGGGGTGTTACACACACAAACTCATTTTTCATCTATCTTCATCATTCAAAGATTCATGCTTTAGTATTGATCATAATCATTCATCTTTGAGCTATATCTAATTGATCAATCTTGATAACCTTAGTGTGAGATTCAATTGTATCTATCAAACACTTGAGAGTTGTTATTCATTGGTGTGAATCACCAAACAATCTATATTCAATTGTGAGAGGTAACTCTCATAGGATAACAAAAAGGTAAATTATTGTTTAGTATTTGTGAGAGATAAATCTCATAAATCAGCAAAAGAGTACATCTTGTGAGAAGTGTAGTGGGTATAGTTACATTGTGAGTGTTGTGTGTATAATAACATTTGTATTGTGGTTTGATTTTCACAAAAAAAAAAATCGGTTTTAGTGGAAATTCTCGGAGGACTATCCAAGCGCGGACGTATAGTTTAAGAAACCGAACAGCGTGAACAAAACATCTTGGGCTTTAATCGGTTTAATCTTTCTAACTCAAGCTATTTATTTACTTGCTATATTTATTGATTGAAATTGCCATTTATAGATTGCTTAGTTGAATTGCTTGTTTTTCTTGATATATTTGTTTAGCTTAGTTGTATTGCTTAAATATTTTTATAAAACTTTTTAATACCGCATTAAGTTTTAAAAACCCTATTCACCCCTCTAGGGTTGATTTCCGACCAACAAAGAGTATAATTAAATTATCTTGATTCAACTATTTGGGATATGGAATGAAGATGCAAATTAGGAGCCAGCGTGTGATTATTAGTCGTAGGGATGTCCTTTTTTAATTAATCAACGTTGCCTTTCTTTTTAAAGAATGACAAAATAATTTTTCCTTTCTTTAATGATAATTGAGAATGTACAATTATTATTAACTTAGAAAAATAAATTTTAAATTTTAAAATTAATCTAAACTAAGTAGTCCAAGTTCACTGTCCATAAATATAATATAATGATTATATATATCACATATGCTAAATATGATTTTCATCTCAACCAATAGTCTAATAGTATAATCATGAACAATAAATAAACAATTGAAGTTATATTATATATAATAATATATTAACTTATTAGCATTTAGTGGTGGCCAAGAACTAATAGTCTAATAAAATAATATTTATATATAATATATGTTAAGTAGTTTGAATAATAGTCAATAAATGAATAACATTAACAATCATTGAATAAATGAATAACAAAATTATTATATTAAATTATAATAATTTATTTAAAATCCAGAAAAAAAAGGAAATCCCTATGAACTGTGGGCCAACAAAATCTAATAAATAATATATATAAATTATGTTTATGTACATAATATAGAGGTAATTGGGTATAAATGTCCATTCCAATAATAACATAATTATAAAGAATACGAACAAACTAGCAGTGTAAATTAAAGATACTGAAGAAAAAAACACTAATGCCCCTTTCTTATTTAACTAATGACACAATAATCCTAATATAATATCTCATGTTCCAAGAGATACTTAGCACCGATCCCAATAAAAAAATTTAAAATTCAAACAACATTTTCTCTCATGAAATTCACAACGGTCGATTATCAATTGTCCAACTTTGTTCAAAATAGAATAATTATTTACATGGTACTAAAACAGTTTTAACACTAACTGTCTAACACTGAAATAGTGCTAAAATGGTCTTAGCACTAATACAAAATAGAGAACAATGAAATTCATGGTGCTAAAACGGATTTAGCACCCATCAAATGCTATACATCAAGGTGCTAAAACAGATTTAGCACCAACTCTTTAGAGCATAATAACTATTTACATGGTACTAAAACAGATTTAACACTATTTTTGTCCAAAATAACTAATCACATGGTGCTAAAATAGTTTTAGCACAAATTGTCCAACACAAGAATAGTGCTAAAAAGATTTTAGCACCACAGGTGAACACATATAATTAAACTGAAGGTGCTAAAACAGATTTAACACCCAACCAATACTATAAATCAAGGTGCTAAAACATATTTAACACAATTTTTTTAGAACATCGTAACTATTTACATGTTAAAACATATTTAGTACCAGTTAAAAACAAAGAATAATGAAATTCAAAGGTGCTAAAACATAATTAAGACAATTTTTGTCCAAAGTAATTAATCACATGCTGTTTTAGCACCAATTGTCCAACACTAGATAGTGCTAAAAAAGTTTTAGCAGCACAGGTGAATACATAGAACTAAATTAAATGTGCTAAAACAGTTTTAGCACCCATCTAATTTTACACATCAAGGTGCTAAAACAGATTTAATACCAGTTGTGCAGAACAGAATAACTAATCACAAGATGCTGAAACAATTTTAGTACCAATCGTCCAACACTAGAATGGCGTTAAAAAGGTTTTAGCAGCACAAGTGAACACATATAACTAAATTGAAGGTGTTAAAACAATTTTAGTACCACATGCCCATTAACAAATTAAGGGCATTGTTCAAACAACTTCAACGAAATAAAAACAGAACAACATATCACCAAATTTGACGTAA
Source organism: Lonicera japonica (assembly GCA_021464415.1). Classification (NCBI taxonomy): domain Eukaryota; kingdom Viridiplantae; phylum Streptophyta; class Magnoliopsida; order Dipsacales; family Caprifoliaceae; genus Lonicera; species Lonicera japonica. Next base: position 28,918,953 of record CM038463.1, on the reverse strand, counting down.
AAAACTATCAGAATTCTAAACCCTCTATTAACTCTAAGTGCCTGCTAGTTTAAACCATTAGATCCGTACCTTGACAACATCTAATTCTACACATCAAGGTGTTAAAACAGATTTAACACCAATTGTCCAGAACATAATAACTAATCACATGGTATTAAAACATTTTTAGTACCAATTGTCTAATACTAAAATGATGCTAAAAAGGGTTTTAACATCATATGTGAACACAAATAACTAAACTGAAGATGATAAAACAGTTTTAGCAATATATGTCCATTAACAAATCAAAGGCACTGTTCAAACAATTTCAACGCAATAAAAACAGAGTAATAGATCACCAAATTTGATGTAAAAAACCATCAGAATTCTAAAACCTCTATTAATTCTAAGTGCTTACTAGTTTAAACCATCAGATTTGTACTTAATGGCATAAATACAAAATATATTAAGTTTATTCATCAACAGACTCCACACACACACACACATATATATACACAAATGGTACACATATATAAAAAAAATGTATGTCTGGATCTAAACATAAAAGTATAAAATCTATGTAATTATATTCAAAATATTATAGATATGAACATGTATATATATATTCAACTAGGTAGTGTTAAGGGGGGAGGGGGGGTGCAGTGGGGCTGTGGTGGTGATAGTGGAGTTATGGCAGTGAGAATGGTTGGTATGATTGAAGAAGTAAAGAGATAATAAGTAAAAAACTAAAGAAGAAAAATAGAAAGAAGATGAGAACGGTGCTGATAGAATGGAAAATGTTAATGATATGTGCACATTAACTTTTTAATTAAGAGTATATTTGTACATCAACATTTATCATTTTTTTTAAAATAAATTAATACTATGAAAATTGTCCTTATTGTAAAATAAATTATAAAATTAGTACTATTTCACTTTATTAAATACGAATCTATCTTTAAAGTTATAAAACATTACATAGTGGGATCTTAAAACCCATTATCTCTATAATATATATATATATATATATAATTATCTAATATTTTATATGCTTATTTTAAATTTTTAATGGCAGACACATCTCACGCAAGGAAACTAAGAAAAACTGAGCCACAGAGGAGTGATGACCAACACAGCTAACGGCTGCTAATCATTTTTGCGTTGTTGCTTTTCCTATTTATTGTTTTCAATTTTTAGGTTAGGAAGAATAATGAGTATTAAGTAAAAGCCTAAACAGTTATAAAATGGATTGGGCTGGCATTTAAAATATATAGATACCATAAGTAGTGGCATTTGAAATATACTAATACCATAAGCTTTAAAAAAGTAATGGTTATAAATAAAATATATAAACTATTTTTTGATATTGAAAAAAAGGAATCTTTATCAAATTTATTTAATATTCACATATGAAAAAATCTAATTTAGCAAAAAACTAAAAAAAAAATTATTTTATGAACAAAAATTAAAATTACAAATATTTTTGTACAAAAATAAGTTGAGTCATATCATTTGTTGTATTCAAATGCCGGAAATAATGTGGCTCACGTAACAAGTGATAAAACGGTTAAAAGGGGGGTGGGCCGGACAGAATAAGAAGGCTTTTTTTTTTTTTTTGAACCTGACGTTTACGCCCAACTGCCCAAGCCATTATCCCCCTTATTCCCTGCCCCGGAACTCCGGCAATCCCCCGTCATCAACGTCGACCATTGCCGTTCGTCCTGGAACACTAAATTGATTACACGAATATATGCACGGCTCTTGATCCCATCTCATACTGTATTTATCATCAGGTGGCTCCAAAATAGTTACTCAGATTAGCCCTTATTTATTTATTTTTTTGAAGGGTCACTGATCTGATGTTAGTGGAGAAGTTGATGCGCAAGTGTTCAAGGCCAACCACTTACTTCAATCACACTTTTGCTCATGTCCCCTTTGTTGCATCCACTCCCTCAATTTCAACTTTTGATGACTCTGTTACTATGGAATCTAGAATTTGCACCACATCCAATAGTTGCAAGTAAGGTTCCATTTGATTTTTTTTTATTTTTACCTCTGAATGCTTGATGTTGAATAGAATTTCTGAAAAATGCGTTTGATTTTATTTTGAACTTTGTGTAGATTTATTTGATTTATGAATGGATAATGGATAAAAAGAACTGTTGGAATAAAGTTTTATTGAAGTGAAATTACACCTGCTCTTAAGGCTGAATGCTTAATTGTAGTCCAATTTAGTATTAAGAGGCGAGGAAACAAACAAATACCATTTCTACTGAAAGAGATATGTCCCAAGACTATTCATATATTATGATTTGTACTTGGATATCTTATGCTTATTATCAGTAATAAAGTTTATTTCATTTTACTTTATGTTCTCTTGTCAATAATATTTATTAATACTAGTTCATCAAGTACATGACTAGATTGTAGGATGCTAGTAATGTTATAATAATATTGTTTAGATGTCCCTGATCATGTGTCAATAACCTAGGATCACATTGATATAATGATTAGAGTATGGGTCAGCTGATGACTATGTTCCACAAGTCATGGGTATGGAGATATCAAGCTGAACATACTAATACTTATTAGGGAACAAAGTATTGGATCGACCCGCTTTGGGGACACTGCGATGAGTGTTACATAATGTCATCAGTGATGTTCCCCATTTGTGATATCGTATTATCCTCAGACCTGAGATCGCCATGGTTACCAACATAGGAATTAGCATGTCAGGCATTATCAAACGTTGCTCTTGACCGAGTAATTATAAAGATGATGATCAAGCATACTATGAACTATGTAGAGGTATGTGGTTAATCAAGATGTGATTTGTAACTCTCATATTATGAGAGAGATATCGTTGGGCCCCTTGATAAGTATAATTAATATTTGCATGGTCATGCACAAATGAGATGTCATTTGTTTTAGATTAATTATACTTAGAGATCAAGAAATAAAGATTGAACTATACAAGAATGACACTTGCCTAGTCTTGTGTTCAATCTAGATATCGATTGACAAAAGGAGTTAATATGTGGAATATCAATTTAAGGTTGCGTTGTTTTGACCATTATACTCTTTGGGTAATAGTAATGTTTTACTAGAGACTGCTTACTATTTCGTATAATAAAACGGGCTTTTAATTATACTGCCAAAGAGTATAAACCTACAGGGTCGCACACCAAAACGAGTTGGATCAAAACGAATTGAAAATGGGCCAAGTTGGACTTGAGCCTAATTCGTTTTGTTGCTTAGGATTTCTCACTAGGGTTCCCCTTTAAAATGGACTATTGTTCCTCTTGGCCGTAAAGGAGAAAAACAGAGGCAGAGTACGAAATTAGTGTGAGAACCCTAAAGACGCTAGTACACCAAGTAAGGATCCGATCTCGTTCGTGTGTGCATACCGTAGAGGCGTTGTATTTTCAACGCTAGAACAACAACAACAGAAGGTTCTTCATTGATTTTAATTCGAATCTCATACAAGGTATGTCTTCTATCGATTTTTATTGAACTGTATAGATCCTAGGGTTTAATGATTAGTGCATAAATTAGTGTATGTGATGCATGATTATTGCCCTAATTCCCTACATCTACCTCTTAATGCTAAATTGACTTTCATTCAGCATTAAGAGGCAAGAACAAGCTCAACCTAAATGTAATTTTACGATTATGTGCTTGTTTGTTTGAGTGATTTCATTTTCCCTTTATGCAAATGGAATAAATTTGTTCCGTTTTCTTTTACCAATGTTCTTTACAAACGTGGAATTTTCTTTGTTATTGTTGTTTGTCTTACGGAACTCTGGCTTTATGTTCTTCGATGGTGGCTGATTTGTATGACATTGGAAGAATAATAAAGTTGCTGGTTTTAGAATAAACATTGTTGATCAACATTTTGATTACTTACCCATATGGACAGGATTTTGCTTTTCTTCTTGGGATATTACATGGGATAGAATAGAAGGATCAATGTGCAGGTCTCTTCGCATTAAATGCTAACAGCTATGAAAATTGAGAGGTTAATCTTAATTCCATAGTCTACTTTTGGCACTTTGGATAAGAGTACTTGATAGGAAAAAATATCGGCCAGCTAGGATCGAATAGGATAAGAATTGGCCCGATAAGGATTATTCAATCCTGCATTTGAAGCTATCCTGGATTATTGATCTGATCTAGATGAAACATAATAATTCAATATATCTATAAAATAAGGCTGATGGTTTTTGAACCCTAAAAATGTACAAGGGATAAAATATCATGTGGTTGAGATTGCAAGATGATGTTTTCAAGGGTGGATGGTGCCTTTGGCACAGGTTAGGATTAGTAAGCAATATTTCATATACTTGTATAATTATAAAATCTCAAGATATAATTACTCTGTTATTATGGTAAGTATTGATATGCTTTACGATTATCTCTTATCTTGACCAACGTAGGTTAGGTATTGTTTTGTCCCATGTTCTATGGGATAAGAGGTCTCTCGGGTACATAATCCACCTTGAAATCAAATTTTGACCAACCCCAAACATAGGATATAATAATATGGTATTGTTATTCTAACCCTTCCTCTTATCCTGCATGTCAAACATCGCCGCAGAGTGGCTTGGGCATCAATTCAACCTGTGAAAGGTTCAAATCAACTGCACAGGATTTTTTTTATTTTTTTTTCTCATTTTTCTTCTCGTCCGCGTTTGTAATTTTCATGGTTATAGGTGCAACTGAAGCACATATTGCATTTAGTCATTATGCTTTTAATTTTGATGATTTTCACTTATATATGAACATGTTCTGTTTTCAGTGAAGATTTTGAGAAGTATAAGAGTTCTGCATTACATGGAGACAACAAATAAGTAGCATGCCACGAGTTATGGGCTCACACAATTGTCCCAACCATCAATATAGATCCTACTGTGAGGATAAAAGCACAAGGGATATAACCAATAAGGTGATTCTGTGATTGACTCAATATATATAGGTAGTTGTTTGCCATATACCTTCAAATTATAAATTGTTTCAAAATACAGAATATTCGATAAAACTAGTACCAATTTTATTTTGCTATAAGTTCTTTGTTTTAAAATTCTTTATACTATCCCATCGTTCTCCTTTCCAATTGTTCTTACCTTTTATTTGGGTACACCAGTTTCTTAAAGGAATGCCCAAGTATGTGAAGATAGTTGAAGTTGGTCCCAAGGGACGGTTACAAAATGAGAAGAATATTGTTCCTACAGCAGTGAAAATTGAGTTAATTCGGAGGCTGGTTTCTTCTGGATTATCTGTTGTTGAGGCTACAAGTTTCGTCTCACCAAAATGGGTGCCTCAGGTAAACTAAAACTTATCTGCAAGCAAACTAAAAGGTTAATCTTTGTTTGTAGTGGATGCAACTTTACACTAAATAAACACAGGAAGGGTATTATACAACTCGCATGCCTCTGTATATTGCGGGCTGAGATTAAAACTATTTATCTTTTTCTTGGGTTTTAAGCGATGGTAGGATTAATATTAAGTTTCTAGGATTAATATTAAGTTTCTTAGTTTACAGAAGTTTCTATTTTTAGTTCTCTAAAGGTTAATGAACGTTCAACTGAAGTAGGTTGCAGAACTTTGGGGTGTGATTCACTGAAATGCCTTGTGCGGGTATTTACATTAAAAAAACATAAAACCTTGGAAACGTTCAGGTCAACAACTTCCCCATTCTGGGGCCATCCTCACTGGACTCTAATAAGTCATGAGCTACGTTAACCATAGTCTAGCCTAATTTCTAGTTACCTTTATATATATATATATATTTTGTTCGAGTTTGCACTGAGATGACAAAATTTGAAGTGGGACAAGGGTATTAAAAGATTCTTGTTTTACATGAATTCATATTTTTTCTGTTTCTTATTACTACGAAGCTATGTTTCTTGGATAATTGATAAGTAATTCAGTGTATACAAATAATGGGAGTGGGAATGTATTATGCCACTTCCAAATGCTGTGTAGCGTGCGTTGAGTTATTCATTTAAGAAGGATATGAGTGTATCAGGAGGCAGTATGTTGGAAAGGTCTAGGTTTGTGTGTGTGAGAGAGGGAAGGGGGAGGGTGGGGGGGGGGGTGGGGGAGGAGGGAGTGAGGGAAGGAATTATTTCCCTAACAGAACTCTTTTTCCTTTGATTTCTCCTCCAGGAGGCAGTGTATTGGAAAGGTCTAGGGGTTTTGTGTTTTGAAATACTTTGCCGCTTGTTTTGTTAAGTATATTTGTTTGTAGATTGTGCTCTATTTACAATGGATCTTCTATAGTTAATTTTCTGTCTTTTCTGAAAGTTGGTAGTGTTGCTGCTACTCCCTTTATTTCCCTCTGTTTTGTGTGTGCTTAGTCAACTTTAACCTTAAACTTTCCTCTTTAACGAGTTCTTGAGTGGTGAAGGTTCTCCTCCCTATGTAAAAGCTATATGAATCTTATGTTCTGTCATTCCAATCTTTCTTAAATGTCACACTTGCCTATCACAACTGAAACGGTTTAATGATTTTTCTGTTCTTTATATTTCTTTTTAAGTAGCTGGCAGATGGTAAAGATGTAATGGAAGCAGTTAGAAACTTGGAGGCTGCTAGATTGCCCGTTTTGGTACCTAATTTGAAAGTGCGTAATATCCTTGAAACATCATAAGATTAAACAGTTCTTTACGTGAATGAACTTTCTAATTTTTTTATGATTGTATCGATGATTTGCAGGGCTTTGAAGCAGCTGTTGCATCCGGTGCAAAAGAAGTAGCAATATTTGCATCAGCTTCGGAGTCCTTTTCCAAATCTAATATTAATTGTAGCATTGAAGAGAGTCTTACTCGTTATCAAACTGTTACTGAAGCTGCTCGAAAGCTCTCAATTCCTGTTCGCGGGTATGCCATTTTATTTCCCTATCTGTTACAAACACACATTCACACTGCTTCACATTGGTTCTTACTTACAAAATAAGTCGCACCCTGATGTTTTAGACTTTCAGAATCATCCTCTCTCTCTCTCTCTCTCTCTCTCTCTCTCTCTCTCTCTCTCTCTCTCTCTTCTGTAGCTTTCATAGCTCCAGTGATTTTTGTTTCTGCTTCTACTCTTTTTCTATAAACATTTAATTTTAGGATGAAGTTCACAAAGATTTTATGCGAAAATTTTCAAATTACGGATCCCGAGACGATGCCATCTTTTTACTATTGAATTGAATAATTACTAAACCTATCTACTTTTTTGAGTTACATCGGTGAATCGAACCCGACCCTTCCCCTCCCAACCCTATGCCTGCCAGCACTACCCCTGTGCTCTAAGGCTATTGACCTTAAGCCTATCTACCTGTTGATCACTGAAAAATTAGGTGGAAATTAGTTTGTGAATTGTTTTTTTGAATATAGTGAGAACATTTTATTCCTGCGTTCCCGATCTGTTTCTAATATAAAAAAGGAGCAAATCATCAATTCCTTAGTCGTACTTCACGCTTGAATGCTTCCTTTTGGAAGCTACACTGTTTTCCTGGTTATAGTTGTTACTCAGATGAGAAATTTGTGTGTAATTTAATAGGTATGTATCATGCGTTGTTGGATGCCCAGTTGAAGGACCAGTTCCTCCATCAAAAGTTGCATTTGTGGCTAAAGAACTTTATGAAATGGGTTGCTCTGAAATTTCTCTCGGTGATACGATCGGCGTCGGAACACCTGGTATTCTCTTACTTGCATCTTTTCCAAATTTAGCTACAAATTTTCATTGGGCTCACATAGTTCTCCGATACAGTTACCCTGGCGTTTCTGTTGATTGTAGTATTAATATTCATTGTTATACCTTTCTTACACTTTAAAGTAGGTCTTATATGCTGATGTACTTACTAAATTTCGTCTTGGTACTAAGATTCTCTACGGGTCTGTTTGGATGATAGGAAGAGGAAAGTGAAGGAAAATCTGCTCTGATACAGATATCCATTTGTATCTTTGTTATATTCGCTAGCCTCTTGCAGAGTGCCCCTCACCTCTCTCATGGGTGAGGACCCACACCCCCACACCCCCGCTCCCCTGCGATCCCAGAGATCTTACCTTCGTTTCAAATAAATGAACACGCAATAGTGGGTTGCTTATAGAATGAAGAAAAGAGATTTATTCGATTTGCTTACCACACTTTTTTATTTATTTATTTATATTGGGTTTCTCATAAATTTTTTAATACTACTAAAGCTTTTTTCTCTCTCTTTCCATCTTCTGGGGCACAGGTACTGTTCTTCCTATGCTGGAATCAGTCATGGCTGTCGTCCCCACGGAGAAGCTTGCCGTTCATTTTCATGACACATATGGGCAATCTCTTTCAAACATTTTTGCATCCCTTCAGGTGAAAAAAAGTTCATTGCAGGACTCAAGCAAGTAATTTTTTCCTTTTTAGCACAAGTAATTCTAGGAGGAGAGCAATAGGTGAAAGCTTGGTCTTGGTAGCAATGCATTGGTCATTGTGTTGTTACACGAATGAATCCACACTTGGACGTTCATCAACCAGTTCACTATCAACCAATGCATTGTTGTACGTCATCATATCAATCTTTGATACTAACAAACGAGTTCAGTTGAATTGCCTAATAATCTATCCATGCATATAATTTAGGGCATTTTGAATCCGCCCCTCTTTATATGCAAAATTTAGACTTATCCCTTGCTTTCATAATCATTACACTTCACCCTATGGAATCTCAAAAAATTACTTCAAAATAAGAGAGAAAGGGGGGGGGTGGGGGGGGGGGGGGGTTTCCATCAGAAACAACAAACCAATAAAACCATGAAACACAATATATCATGCTTCAAACCATTCCCTACACAACTCTATTGAAAATAGTTTTAGATAATTTCATTTTATACATGGACATCTTGATTTTTGGACAGTTGGGAATTAGCACTGTGGATTCCTCAGTTGCGGGTCTAGGAGGGTGTCCATACGCGAAGGGAGCCTCCGGAAATGTGGCAACGGAGGATGTTGTGTACATGCTTAGCGGGCTCGGCATCGAAACCAATGTTGATATAAGAAAGCTCTTGTTGGCTGGGGGAATTCATCAGCAAGCATTTGGGCCGCCATCTGGTTCGAAGGTCGCCATTGCCCTGAGCCGCATTACAACTAATGCGTCAAAGCTATAATAAATTGAAGGTAAAAGATTGGCATCTTATCAACAAATGGCATCTATTAGGCAAGATTGATATCTCTACCTTTTGTGCCAAGATATAATAATTGCGCACTTTCTGCTACAAATTTTTGGAAGATTAATAGTGAATGGGAAGCTGCTAATTGCATATTATTGGATATATGCACACCATGTAATACAATCTAAGTAAGCAATTCTTCTGTTTTGATAGAAAGCGATTGTTTCAACTACAACTTTCTTTCTGTACATACAAAAATACGATACACTGGATATACAACTACCAAAATAAGGACGGATAAACAAAAAAGATTTACAATCATATTTATGTGGGTCGAATGTATTATCTCTTAATTTACAAGGACAAAGGAGGACACCACCAAGTTAGAAGGCCGTTAGTTGGCAATTGGCGGATTCAAAATCTAGTAGTGATAGATGGATGATCGAAAACCTTAATAAAATTATTTTCAAATTTCAAGAGTATGAATAAAAGTATCCGAATTTGTAATTTTATCCACACACACACATATATATATATATACTCTATATAAAAACATCAATAATAAAGCATGATCAATAAGGAGAGATTATGAGCATCCACATGAACAAATTGTCAAACTTCGTTATTTTATCGTTTTCCATTTAATTCTATTAAATATCTGGCGTTTTCATATTCCCGGCTCATCAAGACAACAAAGTAGTTACACTTGGCTTGTAATTCAAGTGGCATAAAATTTCTTATGTTGTCTATTGTTCAAAATGTGTGAAGGTTCTAAAAGCCTCTTCCTTGAAATACTAACTATCACGAGGCGATTGAAACTCTTAACCTCCCAAATGAGTGATAAGGAAATGTTTGTAGGTTCAAAAAACCTATTCCCTTAAATACTACCTAAACTCGTAACCTCCCAAATAAGTGATAAGGGCTGACGCGATTGAAATTCATAACCTCCCAAATAAGTGATAAGGGCTGATGCAATTCAAGTAAAGGTTCTTTGGTGACAAATTATGGTATTTATATTTGTGCTTTTTTTAACGTGGTACTATTGCTAAAGTAGCTTATTGTCAAAAGAATGTAAAATTTTATACAGTATGATAGCTGGTAAAGAGATAATTTATTTCATATTTACCAATAAAGTTATTTTATTCTATATTTATCTTACAAAACTCTTTTATCCTGCCGAAGAGATTTAAACAAATATCACATGTGGGATTTCTCGCTCCACCCTTGGGGTTGCCAATGTACCAAGCACCTCTTTAACCAGATGATCACTCCAAATTAATTAAGCTATTGGTATATTTTACTGCTGAAAGAGTAGATGCTCCAAAGTATTACCATACTTGGGATGTCCAAGAATGTGTTTAATAAATTTCCAAGATACAATTTGACTTAGCATCATTTCTGCCACGATATAAAATAATTCCAGTTATATATTTAAACAGTAATACAAGTAGTGTTCTGATTGAATTAAATCCCAACCATCGATATAGATCCTCCAACTGTGAGGATAAAAGCACAAGGGATGTAACAAATAAGGTGATTCTGTGATTGACTCTAATACACCATAAATTATTTCAGTGTGCTCGCAGAATATTTGATAAAATAATCATAAGATCGACTTGGATGCAACTTTACCCAAGTACTGATATATATATATATATATATGTTTTTCTATTTTTATGGTTCTACTCTTTCTCCAAAAACCATTTAATTTGATGATCAAGTCGGAGAGATTTGATGCATAAGATATGAAACACGAATACTTCTCATAGGCCACGAATCCATATCCAAACAAGTATTGGATATGGATATGCTCCGATACATATCGGGCAGACATTTTTAGAGAACCCTGGTTTTTCTTTAATCTTTTGAAATTTGGATACACGCTTGGGATACGTTTTGAGGTTAATTTTTAATTCGAAACCTGAAATTGAAGGTTCAATTTGCACTTTTAAATTATAGGGAAGGCCAACACCGTACAAGACTTTATAAAACTTCTATACTTACCAAACAGATATATTCAGTGGACTCCCAAATCACTTTGCATGTATAGCTTCATAGCTTCTTACATTTATATAATATATGCAGAAACTGTAATTTCTGTATATCACTCTTGAAGAATATGCTAAAGAGGTTGAGGTGTATCCAATTGGTGAGTCCTTTTCTCTCTGATAACAAGATTCCTATCCTCTGCTCTAAATCACAAAATTAAACTGAATGCTGAGAAGCCAATGTTTGGACAAAAGAGATGCATGCTTATCCGTAGAAATAATTAGGCGTAGTAGAGGAGCAGACATTCACCTTGCCCTTGAACCTGTCACAGAGAAACATGAGTCGATGAGAAACAGTAATTCATTCACCTCACCCTTGAACCTGTCGCAGAGAAACATGAACCAATGAGAAACAGTAATTCCATAGATCTTAAATAATTTCAACATCAAAGGGTTATAAACAAAAAATCGTGCACCATTGGGAGACAGTATATTAAATTGTGTTTGAAAAGAAATATCGGACTATTAACTTGGGACATCCAAAAAAGTTAAGGCTGCCAGCTTGACAGAGCAAAAGAAAAGGAGACAAAAGTCTACGATGATAAAAAGGTAAGGGAAAGGCAAGAACCCCATTCCAATTCAGCAAAATAGAGGCGGCATGAAAATGATGACAATCCTTTTCAACCATTGATAAGTTACAAAGATGTGAATGTCAACTTGGACTCTTAATTGGAATGGAGGGAGAAAAAAAAATTTACAAACAAACAATCCATGCAAAACTCAGTACAATATAACAAACACATGAAATCCACCCATGCTTTTGGCAAAGTTTCTACCCCTCAAATTCCTTTAGAAAAAACCTAGTAAAATCAGCAATGTTCCTGAATATGATCAATGCTTACTCATGCCCTTTGTATGGATACACCAAAATGACTAACAAGAGGAAGAGAAAACTAATACACCCAAGTTATGTGACCACAGCAATTGATATATCCACATGCGGTTGTCTAAGGCAGCCCATTCCGAATATGTAAACACTACAACTATTACTATGAGCATCTCCACAACTTGTTAAGGTGGTGCAATTTTCAACAGGACACAATTTTCACCATATTCTGATTTGTTCTACTTGTAACTTCAAACATCAAGAAGATATTTTCATTTTGTTCTAATAAAATCATTAGCTTTTTGAGTAATACTATCAATGGCCACTAAAACTATTGTCAAGTTTACTAATGGCCACTGAACTTCATTTAGTTCCAATCGGATCAATTGAACTTATAAAATGAACTTGTAAAAAGTACTGCCAGTGGCCTCTTTTCTTCTTCTTCTTCTTCTTTTCTTCGTGTGTCCATTTTCTTTTCCTTCTTCCATCCCCACCCCTCATCACCACCACCACCACCGACAACCATCTCTGCCGCCACCGACAACACACCCCTCTTTCCCTTCTTCCATCCCTTCAATTTGGAATCCACTCTTCAATTTTCTCAAATACCCAACTGCCCAAAATGAATTTCTTCAATACCCATTTGGCCAAAATGGAACCCTTTGTCATGTCCCCTATATCTTGAATTGAACAGGAGAAGTGCATTGAATCCATGGAAAAAAACAGAGGGGCTTTAGAATGCAGTTTTTGAACATATAAATATTAAAGCAAACAAAGGCTAAAGTCCAGATTTGGTGCGCCTTCATGCTCATTTTGTTGTATACACTGACACTAGTTCTTGAATACCCATTTTGGGCAAATGGGTATTGAAGAAATTCATTTTGGGTAGTTGGGTATTTGAGAAAAATTGAAGAGGAAACAAGGAAAATGACTAAAATGCCCCCAACATTTTGCACATGATATGGTTCCGTTAAAAACTAACGGAGATATTTGACAGAGTGGCCACTGGCAGTACTTTTTAAAAGAAAACGAGACAAAAAGGCGAGGGAAAGGCAAGAACCCCATTCCAATTCAGCAAAATAGAGGCGGCATCTCTCAATCATCTCTTGGATCTTGGGTTCTTGATTCTGGTGCTTCTAATCATATGTCTGGTAACAAGAATTTGTTCTCTTCTATTACTTATTCATTGTCTACTGTTACCTTAGCCGATGGCTCTTAAACAAAAGTTAAAGGCATTGGACAGGCCAAACCCTTGCATACCTTGTCTTTAAATTATGTTCTTTTTGCGCCTGGATGTCCTTTCAATTTGATTTGAGTTAGCAAATTAACCCAACCCTTGCCTTATTCCGTTACCTTTGTAGTTAATTCGATTCTTGTGCAGGAGCAGAGTACTGGGAAGGTAATTCGAGTAGAACATGGGTACCGTGGTCTATACTACCTCACCCTACCACTAGCCCCCTGTAACATGTGTTGCTAGTGATCCACCTGCACTCCTTCACCAGCGTTTAGGCCATCCCAACCTACAAAAACTACAAAAGATGGTGCCGAGTCTTTCTCGTGTGTTATCTTTAAAGTGTGAGTCTTGTCAGTTAGGAAAACACATTCGTAATTCTTTTCCCAGTCGAGTTAATAAACAAGCAGATTCACCTTTTTCTCTAGTTCATTCTGATGTATGGGGTCCTAGTTGTGTCAAGACAACTTTGGGTTTTCAATATTTTGTCACTTTTGTTGATGATTTTTCCCGATGCACTTGGTTATTTTTAATGAAAAATCGATCCGAGCTATTCACCATCTTTCAAACATTTTGCTCAAAAATTAAAACCCAATTTGGCACCACTATTCGTACTTTCCGCAGTGACAATGCACGAGAATATTTTTCTGCCCCCTTTCAATCCTTTATGACTTCTCAAGGCATACTTCACCAATCTTCTTGTGCTCATACTCCTCAACAAAATGGAGTAACTAAACGGAAAAATAGACACTTGATTGAAACTGCTCGTACTCTCCTTATTCACAATCATGTTCCACATTTTTGGGGAGACGCAGTCCTATTTAAGTAATAGGATGCCATCCTCAATTTTAGAAAATCAAGTACCTCATTCTCTGTTATTTCCCACCTAGCCTCTCTATCCCGTCCACCCTCGTGTCTTTGGATGCACTTGTTTTGTTCATGACCTCACTCTTGGGAAAGATAAGTTACATGCCAAATCTCTCAAATGTATCTTTTTGGGGTATTCTCGCTTACAAAAAGGTTATCGTTGTTTTTCCCCGGACCTTAAACGATACCTTGTTTCCGCAGCTGTCACCTTCTTTGAGACAACTCCCTTCTTTTCCACTTCAGAGAGTGTTGTGTGTCCTCTTGATATTAATGAGTCCCCCATATCAGGCACTAGTCCTATTCCACAGGTTGTGTGCTTTCTTGATCCTGTGGCTTCTACTCAAACTCGCCACCTCTTCTACTTACCTACCATCGCTGACCTCGACCTATATATGTTGAGAACTCCACCATTGAGCCTACCACCGAGACTATATCTGAGCCCATCACCCCATCATCGAATCCACCGGCCTCATCTCCTACCCCGGTTAAGCCTCCAATTTCGGCTCCTGACCTGGATCTTCCTATTGCCGATCGCAAAGGTATTCGTTCTACTTGTAACCCTCATCCCATTTATAATTTTGTGAGTTATCATCGTTTATCTCCACAATATACTCCCTTTGTATCGTGTTTGTCTCCCGTTTCTACACCTAAAAATGTAGGAGCCGCTCTTTCTAATCAGGGTTAACGCCAGGCTATGGTTGATGAGATATCTGCCTTACATTCGAGTGGCACATGGGACCTCGTGCCTCTTCCTCCTGGTAAATCAACATTGAGTTGTCATTGGATTTACACTGTTAAAGTTGGGCTCGATGGAAGTGTTGGTCGTTTAAAAGCCTGAGTATACCCAAATCTATGGGCTTGATTATGGTGATACGTTCTCTCTGGTGGCTAAGATGTCCTTTGTTCGTTTATTTCTCTCTATGGTAGCCATTCGTCACTGGCCCCTTTATCAGTTGGACATCAAGAATGATTTTCTTCATGGTGAATTACAGGAAGAGTTATATGAGAGGTTGCTCTGGGGGAGTCTACTCTAGTGTGCCGCCTCCGTCGCTCTCTTTATGGACTAAAGCAATCCCTCGAGCTTGGTTTGGACGCTTTAATTCGGTTGTTTATCAAATTGGTATGGCTCATAGTGAGGCTAATCACTCCATCTTTTACTCTCATTCATCTTCTGACAGATGCATTTATTTGCTCGTTTATGGAATGATATTGTAATTACGAAAAATGATCAAGAGGGCATACAAAAACTCAAGCAGCATTTATTCACCATTTTTTAACGAAAGATTTAGGGAAACTCAAATACTTTCTAGGAATAGAAGTTGCTCAATCTCGACAAGGTATCATCATCTCTCCGCGGAAGTATGCCTTAGATATTTTAGAAGAAACTGGCATGACAAATTGAAAACCCGTAGAGACTCCGACGGATCCAAACATCAAACTCCTACCTAATCAGGGAGAACCATTATCAGACCCTAGTAAGTACCAGAGACTGGTTAGGAAACTCAACTACCTCACCGTGACACGTCTTGACATAGCGTTCTCGATGAGTATACTTAGCCAGTTCCTAAGTGCTCCGTGTGAGTCATTGAGAGGCAGCTGTTCGTATTTTGAAATACATAAAGAAGGTACCAGGTAAAAAGGCCTTCTGTATAAGAGCAGACGCCACATTGAGATTGTTGGCTATTTTGATGTTGATTGGACAGGCTGCCCACATGATAGACATTTGACTATTGGGTATTGTATCTTCATTGGAGGAAATCTGATCTCATGGAAGAACAAGAAACAATCGGTTGTTTCCTTGTCCACCGCCGAGGCAGAATATCGGACCATGGCAAAAACGTGTGAGTTCATATAGATGAAACAGTTACTCCAGGAGCTAAAGTTCACAAAAATTCAACAAATGTAGTTGATATGTGATAACCAAGCAGCTCTCCACATTACGTCTAATTCGGTCTTTTACGAAAGGACCAAACATATCAAAATTGATTGTCACTTTATTAGAAAAAAATTCTTTCAGTGGACCTCGAATGATCAACTAGCTAATATCTTTACCAAATCTTTCAGTGGACCTCGAGTAAATTATATTTGTAACAAGCTTGGAACATACAATTTGTATGCTCCAGCTAGCTTGAGGGGCAATGTTAAGATTTGTATATTTTTATTTATAGAATGTGTATATTTATGAGATAATTAGGCAATCCTTATTAGAAGGAAATATCCTTATTTTTAGGGTCTCTCTCTTGTATATATAGATATACTCCTTTTCTCAATAATATAACAATTCTTCTCACAATCTCTTGTGTTCTCACAATTATGATGAAATCTTTTCTCCGATGGTGAGACATACTTCAATACAGGTGTTATTAGCTATGGTAGCCTAGTATGACTTGGAGCTCAAGCAAATGGATGTAAAAAGGGCTTTTCTTCATGGTGACTTGAAGGATACGATTTACATGGCGCATTTGGAAGGATTCAAGTAAGTGAGTAAGGAAAAGTGTGTGTGCAAACTCAAGAAGTCCTTGTATAGGCTCAAGTAGTCGCCAAGACAAAGATACCTATGGTTTGATTCATTTATGTTGCGGATTGGTTATAGGCAGCGTGATGGTGACAATTGTGCCTATGTTCAGACTTTCGATGATATATCGTTCATAGGCCCGGCAATTTATAACACGACACGAAATCGACACGAATTTACCGGATTTGGGTGAATCCTTAACGGGTGCGGGTCATAATCGGGTTGACCCGTCAAACCCGTTTATTAAACGAGTCGATTTCGTGTACATTCGCGAAACTCGAATAAAACCCGTTTAACCCGGTAAGAATATATACGAGTCGGTTTCGGGTCATGTAAACCCATTTGTAACCCGTGTAACCCGAATATAATTTATATATATATGTAAATTACTTAATTGAATTATTAACGGGTCACTAAATGTTATTCGTATACGACCCGAATCGAACCGTTTATCCTAAACGGGTTAAACGATTCGAGTCGTGTAATTCGTTAATTAAACGGGTCGTGTATGAATTTGAATTTTTCACCCGTTTATTAAACGGGTCGTGTACGGGTGGAGGCACTTTTCACCCGACACGATTTCAACCCGACACGAAACCGACCCGTACACGACCCGTTGCCAGGCCTAATCGTTCATTTTGTTGATGCTTCATGTGGACGATATAGTTATTGCTTGTCGGGATATGTCAAAGGTGAAGCAAATCAAAGAAACATCCAACTGGGAATTTGACATGAAGGATCTTAGGACCACACAAAATATCCTTGCTATGGAGATTCGGAGAGATCGAAAATGAAGCAAGTAGTGACTTTCACAAAAGAAGTATATTTCTCATGTTCTTAAGAAATGCAATATGTCGAATGTCAAGCTAATATCGACTTTGTTAGCTTCGCATTTTGCTTTATCTGCAAAGCAACGTCCATTCTCTTTTGATGAATTTGTTGAGATATCGACAACACTGTATACTTGCGCGGTTGGTTGACTCAAGTATGCCATGTACGAGGCCGTCCAATTTAGCGATTGTAATGGTTAGCAAATACATGTCAAATCAGGGGAAATAGTCATCGAAAGCTATCAAATGGGTTCTATGGTATTTGCATGTTACCAAGTCCATCACTATTATGTTTGAGCAAAGAGAAGGCGTCAATTGTGTTCCAGAATGAGTACAACAACAACAATGAACCCTACCCGCCACCGCTGTTTTTCTTTCAACGGAGCACGCTTTTCTTAACCTTTCCAAAATCCAACTACACAGACCTGGTCGGAATTGTCTGACGAGTCGAACCCCGTTAGAATCGCCGGAAAAAAGCCCCTCACGCGCCACTGTCTCTGTGTGCGTGGATCTCATGCGCCGTCAGTCTCCTCCGTGCGTGGCGGCGCGTGGCCTGTACGGTCACTGCCAAATTTTCCAGAGTAGTTCGTCTTCTTGTTCTTCACCTTGTTCCAGCCTTGTTTTGGTTTAACTCAATCAGAATCTGGCATGGTTTGGTTATTCCAGTTTTAGTGTAACGGGTTAAATGATGTTGTAAAAAACCCCTCTCTAAAATCAGTCCCTACAGAGTCAACACGGGCAGTAGGGTTTCTAGTGTTTGTGTTTTCAGTTCACCACATCTAGGCTTCAGTTTTGATGACACCTCAACCGTAGGAGGAAGCTCTGGCCGCCGATTTGCCGCTGTCTAGAGACCGGTTGTCAAACTGCACTTCCGTCCTCTTGACGCACCGAGGCACAGTTTTGAACAAGGAGGGGATTATGAAGGGTTACAAAGAGAGGATTCGATTTATAAGGGAAGGGAGCGAAGGTTCAAACTTGAGTTTAAATCCTACATATTCAAGATTAACAATGGAGGAACAACGGCCACAATTGTTGACGAAATTCGAAAACAAAGGTATTCGGTTTGTATTGATTTTGGAGGGATTAATTGTTGATTAATGATATGAAGGCAGCAAAGCAACAATATGATAACATGAGATTCTTCAGTAAGTTCCAAGCTTCTTATGGGCTATTTTTGTTGCAATGATATAATAATAGTAAGGGTATCTTCATTAGTTTGGCGAGACTTCATCGGGGAGCAGTGCAACATGCAGTTAGCTTTCCAGCTGGAGATAGAGGAAGGAGATGGTTGAAAGTTAGTGAAGAATTACATCAGCTATTGTTCGACTCAGGAAGGAGGTAAATGTAATAATGCAAAGATATGAAATTAATACAAGACTTAGCTTTTGGGACTACAAGTGTAAATTTTTGAACAAAAAAAAAATAATACAGGCCTATTAAATTTAAATGGTCGTCCCAGTTTGTTGCCTTTGCCTCTTTTCATCCAAAAACTATAGCGGAAGTAGATGGCTGCATATCCAAGAAAGCATCTGTGTCTTGTTATAATTTCCAAGAAAGAAATAATCCCAGAGAAATAAAGCAATCCTCCGGCCACCGATGGTGAATGGGAGGGAGTTCTTCAGACTTTTTGCCCAAGAAAATAGGGTACGTAAATAAATGGGGCATTTATGAGGGAAAAAAAAAATTAACACAATCACAGTGAATGAAAGCATTAGTGGAACGAAGGATTGAAAAAATGAATGATAGTAAGGATAACAAGATTATACATAAAACCAAACCATCCCTAACATTTTAAGAAAAAATGTCCATCCAAAACATACAAACACCAAGCCCTCGTCTATTTAAAAAAAAACAAGAAGTTAGAAGGAGTAACTAAGGCTCCGTTTAATTTCAAAGATGGAAAAGGAAAATAAATTTAGCTAGTTTGTGTGAAAAGATAAAAAATAAGGTGAGAGATGTTACTCATTTTATGAGTATATATCCTCCATCCTTCAATGTTTTTAGTGGAAAATTTTTACTCACCACCGAACAAAGAAAATTTCTTCACGAAAAAACTTAAAAATCAAGAGGATATCACATCTATCACTCAACTTATTTTTCATCTTTTCACCAAAACTAACTCAATTTATTTTCCCTTTCCACCTTTCAATCAAACGGAGCCTAAATATAGGAAAAATCGATACCAGACCTATCTATGTAATGTAATCGGTTGACAAAATCGAGGTCGTTCGCCGGTAGGAAGAGCGTGGTTTGAGATTGAGAACGTTAGGATTTATTTAAGTAAGCAAAGAAGAATCCCCCAAGTAAGAACTGAGAGAGAGAAAAGTTTGGGGTGATTCGCACTTACTAATTATGTTGCGGGAACAATTCCCTACGGTCTTTCGTGAGATATTCGCTTCAAATAGGGCATAAGTATGATAATAAATAAAATTTATAAAAAAGATTAATATAATTCATAATATATAATATATACAATAAAAATTTTAATACATATTATATCTAAACAATATTATATTATGTGTAATTTTTTTCTACACTCCCTCATGTGTTGAGTTTGAGATAGAGTAGTATATGTCTCGTTGTCTCATTAAAACCTTGTCAAATAATAAAAACTTTGTGAGAAAAAATAACCTTGATCGAAGAAAAAAGAGTATAATATTATGACAATCATGTTAAACTTCTTTCATTGAGTCTATAATTTTATTCGATCCTTACGTCGATCAATAGAGTTTACATATATCGTTATCTCGTTAAAAACCTTACCAAGTAACAAAATTAAGTGGAAAAAATAAACCTTTGGTACAAACTGAGACATGACTCATAAATATATGAAGTCTTCTTATTTCTCAACTTAATTGAAATTAATTGAAAATAAAACAAGTATGCTATGCATGTAGTAAATTAGAAAATAATAATTAAGGAAATCAGTATATTAGTGATTTTAACAAAGGACATTCTATTTTTAGACTTAGTTTAAAGGACAAGTTTTTAACAAATGTTTTTTTGTTTTTTTTAAAACAATTATTTTCTATATAAAATAATGTTAGTTTACTTTATAGTTCCTATTTAATATGACGTAATATTTATATTGTATTATTTAATATGACGTAACATTTTCGATAGTATTTGGTTACAGTTAAAAATTGAATTTGAAATTTTTGAGTTTTTATCCGATGAGTTACAATATGTGTGCACATTGCTGGTTGATAATGTATGGATGGGTACGGAGTAGTTATAGGGTGTATGATCGTTTATCTCATTGGAAGATTTGAATTGAGTTAGTTATCACATTAGTGTTGACAGGGTTTAGTTTGGTTCTTATCGTTTCTTCTTCTTGGTTCATTGATTCAGTTACTCTATCTGATCGTTTCGTTAGACTTCATGTGTGAAAGTGAGGTAATAATGGCCCTTGTTGACTTAGAATGTCTTAATCTAATTTTGATAATGACAAAAAGTTAATCATGTGTATTTAATGTGTTTTGAATGAATTTAGCTTAAACCGATTTCACAAAGCTCTATTGAATTCCCAAAGCTTCTCGAGGATCAAAACCAAAACCCTATCAAGTGTATCACCTCTTCATGACATCCTCCTAACTCTCACATTCAAGCAATCATGTATTAAGATGGAACTCAAGCATTCAAGTGAAGAAGAAAGAAACTAGCTCAAGCACTTTGAAGAATTGTAAACTTGTTACATGAGTTAGTGTTTAGCTTTTTATGTAAAGTTATTATCATTGATCACAAACTAAGCTCAACTATGATTATGTATCATTCATAGCATTCAAACTCTTTCAAAATCAAAGTTTAAACTAAACCTCTTTTGCAAAGCTATTTCTCATAAACCGGTTTTCTTGTAAAAATTATATATAATTTATTCGGTTGTTTTAATGCTCATAACCAACTCTAACATGCTTAGAATAACCTCTAGAACACTGCACAAGCTTTCGGTTGATTTTAGGTTTTAGTGTTCATTGGTGGGCAGAAGCATGTAGTCGACTACATGATTAATTGGTGAGTCGACTACACCATGTAGTCGACTACATGGACCATAGGTGAGTCGACTACCAAGCCAAAAAATAGCCGTTGGAAAGTTGGTAAATGTCTAGTTTTGACCCATAACTCCTTGTAACCACTTCAAACGGCCATATTCTTTTACAAGCTATTTATATGAGGTCTTAGACATATTTTTACATACTTGAATGATCATACAAAATCATTTTTCATACATTCTCATTATTCAAGTATTCAAGCTAATGCATTGATCATATTCATCATATTTGAGCTTAAACTTATTGATCAATCTTGATAACTCTAGTGTGAGCTTCAGTTGTATTATTCAAACACTTGAGAGTTGTTATTCATTGGTGTGAGTCACCAAACACTTTGTAATATTCTTTTGTGAGAGGTAAATCTCACAAGTGAGCAAGAATGTCAATTCTTGTAAAGTGTAGTAAGACAACTACACTTGAGTGATTGTGAGAGGTAAATCTTATAATTTAGCAAGAGAGATATCTTGTGTGAGTATTGTGGTAAATCAATACTTGTAGAGTGTGTGAGAGAATATACTTGTAAAGATTTGATCTTCACCGGAAAGAAGATTGGAATTAATGAAACTTCTCGGGGTACTAACCGAGCGCAGAAATAGGGTCTAACAAACTGAACCGTATGGACAAAAAGTCTTAGACTTCAAATTGGTTCATTCTTTTTAAACTCAAGCTCTCTATTTATTGCTATATTATTTTTTAGTTTGCTTATTTGCTTATCTTGGGATTGATTGTTTGATTGTTTCATTGCTTGCATTCCTTGATATATTTGTTTAGTAAAGTTGATTTGCTTAAACCTGTTTAGCAAAGTTTTTAATTTCGCATTAAGTTTTTAAAACCCTATTCACCCCCTTTAAGGGTTCAAATTCGACCAACAATTGGTAATCAGGAGGTGTACTCTTGTTTTGATTTCACAATTTTAGAGTCCTCGATCAGGTCATATTATCAAGGAACCGGCCTTTCCGAATGTGCTTTTATTTATAGACCGCCATTGTTTGATGGCAAAAATTATAGTTATTGAAAAGATCGTTTGTGTAGATTTTTACAAGCTAATGATTTTGAACAATGAAAAGTTATACTTGTTGGACCTTATGAGATTACAAAAACCGATGAGAGAGAAAAAATTGTTCCCAAATCGATATCCGAATATGATGAGCATGATATTAAGAAAATTTAAGTCAATGCTAAGGCCTTAAACTCATTACATTGTACTTTGACTATAGATAAGTACAACAAAATCTTTAGTTGCAAAACCGCAAATGAGATTTGGGACAAGCTTGAGGTTGCCCATGAAAGAACCTCTTAAGTCAAGGAGGACAATATTAATATAATTGTCCATAATTATGAATTGTTTAAAATGGAGCCTAACGAATCACTTGCTTCCATGTATGGTCGATTTTTTATTCTCACTAATGCTTTGGACCTTCTTGGCAAGGTTTATTCAAATAAAGAAAAGGTTAAAAGAGTGTTTAGGATTCTTCCTAAGAAATGGCAACCTAAGGTGACGGCAATTCAAGAAACTAAGAACCTCAAAACTCTTAGCATGGATGAGCTATTGGGTTCTCTCAAAACCCATGGGAAGGAGTTGCAAATAAAAGAAGAAGGAGAGAAATTAAATTCAATTACAATCTTTGCTTTAAAGCAAAATGAAAGAAAGAATGAAAAAGGTTCAACAAGAGAAGATGGGGACATGGCTCTCATCTCTAGAAAATTTGAGAAATTTCTTGCAAAGAAGGAGTACTCACAAGAGAAGATCAACAACAATTCCTCATCTTCAAAGTTCCTCAATGATAGATCAACTCATCCAAAAGTTGATAATGAGAAAAGAAAGTGCTTCTATTGTCATCAATCGGGATACTACAAATCAAATTATCCGTTAAAAGAAAAGAGAAGAGAGAAAAATAAGGAAGAATTGTATAAAAATTGAAAGATGCTCTCAAAGGGCATTCAAGCAAATCGGATAAAGACGAATTCGACATTGAGTCGAGTGATGAAAATATGGAACACCTTTGCCTTATGAAAAAAGATGAGAAGGCATACAAATCATTGCCTCATCGACGAAGCTCATATGGAGGCTACCATTTTCTCTCCGTGGCCTTGATCCCTTTTTTATGTTGCCATATGGGAAAAATGTGTGTTGGTGGTAATCAATGTTAGTAAAATTGTAATTGCTTTATTTCTTTAACATTGATATTTGTTTCTTTTTAAAATCTTATTTGAGATCAAAAATGTTTTATTGGTTTTAAAACTATTTTAAATATTTGAAATGCTTTTAATTATCATTTATCTTATCTATGCATAAATTGAGGGGGAGCATATTCTATTTTATTCATTTGCTATTTATGCTCATTATTAAAAACACACATTAATTTATTGCCATCATCAAAAAGGGGGAGATTGTTGACCTAGAATGTCTTAATCTAATTTTGATAATGACAAAAAGTTAATCATGTGTATTTAACATGTGTTTTTGAATGAATTTAGCTTAAATCGATTTCACAAAGCTCTATTGAATTCCCAAAGCTTCTCAAGGATCAAAACCGAAACCCTATCAAGTGTATCACCTCTTTATGACATCCTCCTAACTCTCACATTCAAGCAATCATGTATTAAGATGGAACTCAAGCATTCAAGTGAAGAAGAAAGAAACTAGCTCAAGCACTTTGAAGAATTGTAAACTTGTTACATGAGTTAGTGTTTAGCTTTTTATGTAAAGTTATTATCATTGATCACAAACTAAGCTCAACTATGATTATGTATCATTCATAGCATTCAAACTCTTTCAAAATCAAAGTTTGAACTGTACCTCTTTTGCAAAGCTATTTCTCATAAACCGGTTTTCTTGTAAAAATTATATATAATCTATACGGTTGTTTTAATGCTCATAACCAACTCTAACATGCTTAGAATAACCTCTAGAACACTGCCCAAGCTTTCGGTTGATTTTAGGTTTTAGTGTTCATTGGTGGGCAGAAGCATGTAGTCGACTACATGATTAATTGGTGAGTCGACTACACCATGTAGTCGACTACATGGACCATAGGTGAGTCGACTACCAAGCCAAAAACTAGCCGTTGGAAAGTTGGTAAATGTCTAGTTTTGACTCATAACTCCTTGTAACCACTTCAAACGTCCATATTCTTTTACAAGCTATTTATATGAGGTCTTAGACATATTTTTACATACTTGAATGATCATACAAAATCATTTTTCATACATTCTCATTATTCAAGTATTCAAGCTAATGCATTGATCATATTCATCATATTTGAGCTTAAACTTATTGATCAATCTTGATAACTCTAGTGTGAGCTTCAGTTGTATTATTCAAACACTTGAGAGTTGTTATTCATTGGTGTGAGTCGCCAAACACTTTGTAATATTCTTTTGTGAGAGGTAAATCTCACAAGTGAGCAAGAAGATCAATTCTTGTAAAGTGTAGTAAGACAACTACACTTGAGTGATTGTGAGAGGTAAATATTATAATTTAGCAAGAGAGATATCTTGTGTGAGTATTGTGGTAAATCAATACTTGTAGAGTGTGCGAGAGAATACACTTGTAAATGTTTGATCTTCACCCGAAAGAAGATTGGAATTAATGAAACTTCTCGGGGTACTAACCGAGCGCAGAAATAGGGTCTAACAAACTGAACCGTATGGACAAAAAGTCTTAGACTTCAAATTGGTTCATTCTTTCTAAACTCAAGCTCTCTATTTATTGCTATATTGTTTTTTAGTTTACTTATTTGATTACCTTGGGATTGATTGTTTGATTGTTTCATTGCTTGCATTCCTTGATATATTTGTTTAATAAAGTTGATTTGCTTAAACCTTTTTAGAAAAGTTTTAAATTTCGCATTAAGTTTTTAAAACCCTATTCACCCCCCTCTAGGGTATTTTTCGACCAATAGCCCTTTTTTTTTAATTCTCTGTGAATTATTTTGATTATACTTCGTGTAAGTGCGGCTTTCTTATCATTTAATCTAGGTAGTCGTTTATGGAGTTTGAATTGATGGCGTGGGTTGAGATATTATTCATTCGTTTAGGTTGGTCAGTACCTATTTTATTGGTAGACTAATTTTTCAAAGTCAATTCTTTATGTTTGTTAGGCATATTATTCTTAACCCATTGACTTCCATTTATATATGTTGATCTCAGACATTTTTTGTTTATCACTGTACTTATCAAATGGTTCACAACTGCTTTTTGGGTGGGACAAGTTTGGTTTGTATACTTTATTGTATGAGGTTTGATTGTTCATAACTTAAACACCTTTTTTTGTCCCCATGAGGTGGTGGTTCGGTATTTCGGTTGTAATTATCTAGTATCCTTACGCACAACAAAAGTAGACATATTGCACCATCGGTCCTGCTGCATTCCATTTTCCTCGTGTATATCATATATGTATTTTTATTGGATTTGCTTTGATTCTTTCTTATTATCTGAAATGCAGATGGAGTCTAGGGTGATATTTCGATGCAAATTTGGCGATGATTCAGCTGTTTTTAGTTTGAACAATGGGTCGTCATTCAATAACTTGTGTGAAGTTATTCGGTCCAAGTTCCCCAAAATTTCAACGGCTAATTTTACTGTTAAGTATGTATTACCTGGTTTTGAGCCTTGCGTGTTGTTGTGCGATGATGACATGGGATTCATGTTTGCTTTCATTCCAATTATCATGTTAGAGTACGTTGAACTTATTCTTCAGCTAACTGAGGGGTCAAGTGATTTGAGAACCGATAATATTCCCAGTGTTGATCCAAAATTCAGCCTTATCATTAACGTTGACGAATAAGAACAGTCCGGTGGTAGAATTTTCTTATGTGAAGCGTGGAAGGGTTGTATCACACACGTTCAGCAACGTTTTTTTAGAGGTGTAAAAGATTTCAGGATGGAACTTGAGAAATATTGTATTGCAGGTGGGTTCGAGGTTGATTTCAAGAAGAATGATCACTCATGTGTTGTAGATGTTTGTTCAAAGAGTGAAACAGAGGAGTGTGAATGGTTTATCCATGATATGTTAAGACGTTCAGATGGTAGCTTTGTTATCAAAAAACTTATTAATGAGCATACTTGTAGTGGACGCATGATGGGGACGAAGTCAAAATGGTATGGTCTAAAGTTGTTGCGCTTATTCTGTTGGACAAGGTAAATTCTAATTATTTGTTGACAGCAAAGAACGTTGTCAAGAACTTGAAGCGTGAATATGGGATCACTGTTCCATATTGGAATGCATGGTACGGGAAGGAGATGGCGTGGCGAGAGGTTCATGGTGATGACGATATGTCGTATAGGATCCTTGTTCGATACCTTGAATTGCTTGAGTAGACGAATCTTGGGACGCGATGTTGTCTTGAAGTTAAACTCTAGTCCTTTAGATTCAATAAGGTTTTTATTGCTATAGGTGGTTGCATTAAATGATTTCTTAGATGTTGGCCTATTCTTTGCTTGGAGGCCACATTTATTAAGAGTAAATTCAAGAGGACCCTAATGGCTACAACCGGCATGAATGGTGATTCAGGTAATTTTTGTAGCGTGACCCTGTTTTGTTAGGTACAATTATTTTCACGGGATAATGTTGGTCTATGAATTCTGTTGGAGGACATTATCATTTTTATTGTGTTTAGGTATTTATCCTGTTTTTTATGCCGTTGTTGTTTCCGAAAATTTCAAGAATTGGGCCTGGTTTATAGGAAAGCTTGTAGAGATTCTTAGACCTCAATGTCGCATGGTCACTATCATCTCCGATTGTCATAAAAGGTTGCGTGATGCAGTTAAAAGAACATTTTCTACATGGCCACATTCATTTTGCTTGTTTCATATAAAGAACAATATTAGGTCAAAGTTTTCGGGCAATCATAACCATGAGGTCATGGAAAGACTGTTAGATATTTTCACAAAATGTGCGTATACTTGTAAGGTTTCTTCGTTTAATAGGTTTATGAAATAGCTTAAGGAGGTTGGGGGTGGTGATATTGATGATTTTCTCAAAGACTTGCATCCAAAACATTGGGCTAATGCGCACTTTGCTGGCAAAAGATACGGTGAGCTTAGCTTTAATGTTGCAGAGAGTTTTAATTCATGGGTTACGAAGGAAAGAAAGTTTCCCATAACCCAATTGCTTGATGGGGTGTGTGTTAAGATAATAAAACTTGTATGTCAAAGGCAGCTTACAAGTTCAAAGTGGGCTTCTGTTTTGTGCCCCAATATGGAGTGCATTTTGGAGGGTTATGATAAAAAAAAACGTGCGACTGGATTGTTAGACAGGCAAATGTCATGTTATTTGAGGTTGTGGAGAGAGGAAACTACTCAGTTAACCTTGCAGATTGTTCCTGTTTGTGTGAAAAGTGGCGGGTTATTGGCTTCCCGTGTGCATATGTTTTCACAGTAGTCAAGCAGATAGGGTTTAATATATATGACTATGTTGATCTGTATTATAGGGCTAATGTCTTTCGCGAATGTTATTCGTTTCCTATATTTTTCGTTCCTTCGATTGACAAAGATATCGGGGTTGGTGATAATGAGTTCTTTGCGAGGCCGCCTGCTACGAAGAAACAGCCTGGGAGGCCTCGTAACTCACGGTTTAAGTCCAGGGGAGAGGCAAGCAAGGGTACTATGATGTGTAGCAGGTGTGGTCAGGTGGGTAGGCACAATCGTCGCACATGTACCAACCCCATCTAGAGTTCTTTCATTTTCTAATGTTTCGTACTCTCAGCATTGTCTTTTTAATTTCATAATAACATTGAGTTTTTCTTAAATTGAATAGGGTGTCTAGTTTTTGCATTCAATAATAGGTATCATCATGCAAAATATGTGGTTGATTGGGCGGGCGTTATTGTCGCTCGTGTACCAGTACTACTAAGAGTCTGTTTGTTTTCAAATGTTTCGTTCTGTCAGCATCATCATTTTTATTTCAGATTATGATTGAGTTTGTTTCTAGTTGAATAAATTGTTTAGTTTTTATATTCAATAGCAGTAATGTTTATTTGTTTGCTCATTGATATATTATAACATGCATTTGAGTTTCTATACAAGTTTATTTTGTAGTTTTATCTATCACCATGTGTTGTTCATTTCGTGTTATTTAATGGTTGCATGATGATATGCGTGTTCATAAGATTCAACGAGTATGGACCAGATTAATGAGAGGAGTGGTCTTGCAAATAAAAGGAAATAACATATTTTATTATATAATAATACTATTATATATTGGTAGTCTGACTTTTCAAGCCAGTATATTTTTCTCCTTAAAATGACTTGCCGCTTGAGTCGCTATGGTTCTTTGTTGAAGTTGGGCTGCCAAAGTCGGATGGGGGGTCACGGGGGTTTATCTCTCTTTCAAAAACACCAGGGCTTAGGGGCGGAGTACGGTCGGGACTTTCGGTTATTGGTAGTCCATCAATTGGGTCGATCCCAAATAACATTTCCTTCTTTTTTTTTCTTTGGTCGCTTCTTCTTCAGTGCTTTCTTTTCTTATTTCTCCAACATGTCAATGATTGCCTCCTCCCTTGCCCGCTCCTTACGTTTACGCTTGGGGATTACCTTGGTGGGATCTTCATGCTCCTTTGTTTTTGGTTGGGTAGGCTGCTTGCCCCTCGAGGTGTCAGCCTTGTCCTTCGTGGGAGTGGTGGACGTTTTTGTGGGTTTAACTATCTAAGTTTTGGCGGTTAACTTTGTTTTTTATGTTATGTTGATAATGGATTGTTCATCTGTGATCCTAGATTTTATAATAAATGGGAGATAACTCTTCAGTTTACTTCAATTTTTTTGTTTTTTTTTTTTGAAAAAGTAGCTTCCTTTATTAGTTGGGATTGACGGTTGTGCATTCATTATTTTGAATATTTGACCGTTATTTCTAATATGACTACCACTAATTACAAGGTGAAGTGCAATTAATTTAGGGCATATAAGTTCCATATTATAATATGGTTAATGTTTGTTTACTTAATGGGTATACTATTAGCCTCGTTGGAGTTCATTATGCATACTGATAACTATAAGGCGGGTTTCATAAAAATCAGATGGGGTCCAATATATCTGCTAATAATATGCATAACAAAAAGTGCCCAAAATTTTTATTTTTTTTAACTTGTTAATTGTATGTGGCAAATTGATAGTAAATGCATTGTTATTAAAACTTTCATATTTTAATATGTCTAATTTTTATTTACATAATGGGAGTCTTTTTGATAATGCCAAAGTGCGTTATGTCTACTATTATTTACAAGTCAGGCTTCAGATGGATTAGATGTAGTTCAATATGTTTGATATTGATATGTATAGAAAAAGGGGGATAAACCATTTTTTTTTAACTTATACTAGTATTTGTATGTGACAAATTGGTATTAAATGCTTTATTCTTAAAACTTTCATATTTCAATATTTCTAATTTTTATTTACATAATGGGAGTATTTTTGATAATGCCAAGTGCATTATGTCTATTGTTATTTACAAGTCAGGCTTTAGATGGATTCGATGTAGTTTAATATGTCTACTATTAATATGTATAGAAAAAGGGTGACAACCCCATTTCTTTAACTTATATACAGTCTTTGCATGTGGCAAATTTATCACTGTGTGTTCTTTATTTAATATGACTATAATCCATCACGAGGATTTGCAATATGCCTATGATCCATGTATATATAGATAATTTATATGAAACATTTGTAATATAATAACATTAGCTAGCATCATTTGTTAAGGCAGAGTAAAATCTAAATTAATGTTGTGACAAGCGTATTAGGGGTATATGATATCGTACTCTTTATTTAATATGTCTATCACATATTAAATGTATGATATCAATATGCTTAACCATAGGGGATCAAACTCAATTTGTTAGCTATACTTAGTTTATGTAGATGGCAAATTGGTATTAAATATGATTGTGCAAGTTGGTGGTCAATGTAGTTGTGCACATCGTAATATGACTGACACATTTGATTTCGACATGGAACTTATAAATGCTGAAAATTGGTATATAACGAATTTAAGTTTTATTTGTAAAAACTTCAACCTTAATTATACCATTATATTCGCAAATTAACACTCTTATTTTAAGGGGAAAGATCTAAAAAAGACCATTTTTTTGGTCCTTAAATGCGGACCAATCATTTTGAGGGGGAAAACGGATGAATTTTTTTATGAAACTTGGTGAAGATGATCTCCATGATTAGTAGATCATCTCCACCAATTTTCATCGAAAAATTCTACCGGAAGTGAGTTAGCTAAACATCTTAAATTTTAACGGCTAAAAATGCACATATATATCAATTTTTTAGTTAACCCTTTTTCCGATTGAATTTTTCGATGAAAATTGGCGGAGGTGATCTACTAATCATAGAGATCACTTCACTAAATTTCATCAAAAAATCCATCCGTTTAGTCCTTCAAAATGACCGGTCCGCATTTAAGGACCAAAAAATTGGTCTACTTAAGATCCTTTCCCCTTATTTTAATATATAATGGAAAGAGATATATTGAATTTTGGTATAAACCGGAGTTTGGTTATTTAGGATATCATTCTTGCGAATTATACCATATTGTTCTTCAAATTAAAACACTTACTTCCAATTTTTCAAAAGTGGTGGGGAAAAAGTCCATAAATCATAAGCAGGGATATTAATATGCCTGTTACTCCTAATTCGATATTATTTGCAGATTCATGTCTTTTGTTAAGGTGGGAAAACGTATTAATATGATGAACATCTATATGAAATATGGCACCATAATATTCAAGTAAAGAAACTTATAAAATAGGTATATATTAAGCAAAATAGGTCAGTATCTATTTATATAATAGTCGGGAAACATGTGAAATATAATAACATCAGCTACCATCATTCATTAAGCCAAAAAAAATCGTACTAATGTTGTGACTAGCGTATTGGGGGCATATGAGCTCGCACGCTTTATTTAATATGTCTGTCACATATCATATAATATATCTACAACTAGCACAATGATGAATATAGTTATATTGGTTCTGGCAAAGTTGCTGGGTCGGTGCTTGCTGGTGCCATGAGGAAATGTTCAACCAAGTGTGCTCTCATCTCCAATAAAATTGTGTTTCCAAAGCGTCCTTTCAAATGACGCCCTACGACAAGTTCCCTTATGTAGTACATCACAGCGACGCCGCAGTCCACACTGTTGCAATGTCATAATTAGATGGATAATGATAGTAATTAATAAAATGCGCAAAAGGGAAATTATTATGTAAGGGCATGGATTGTTACCTCCCTGGATCTTGTTGTGGGCAGCCTGGGTAAGGGATGAGTTTTGGGTTCAAAGTGTTTTCAACGATCCACTCAATTGTCATTCCCTCTGGCAGTGTCAAGTCTTGTTCATCCTCTGCATCAGTTTTTTTATGCCATGTACTACTGTTAAGTCGTCCACTTTTTAGTATGACTAGACCATCTCTTTTTATGTCCGTGAAAAATCTTTGTAGTGAGTTAAACTGTGTCACATGTTAATGTTCGTTAGAGTTTATTCTGGTTATATTTTTTAGAGAGATTGTATAGATGTGCCATTTTTAGTGCATATCTGAAGTACTTATCACCGTCCATTGACCGGGTCTTAATGTATGGGTTGAGATGGTACCACTGCAGGTCATTCAAATCTACGTATAGAAGTGAGAAATGCGCCTTTTGGGTATGTGATATTGGGACGAAAATTTTCTCTGCCAGGTGCAAGCTTGTTAGTAGCCTTTTGTATATTATGGTGTTGATTCCCGATCTTCTCCCCATGAACACATACATCTATATTTATCATATGAAAGTTTAGTTAGCAGAAATTTTTATAATCTTAAATCATATAATAATCAAATTGACTAAAGTAGTCACTTAAGTAAAAAAATTTCAGTTACCCATGCATATGTTGACAGCACTACTGATATGGTTGTTTGCATTGTGAGCAAACGTTGGTCCGTTGTAAGCATTTGGCTATAACAATCTATGATCTGCACTAAAATTTGAATCTCATGTGTTTAAATGCACATATATTTTCATTTTTAATCATTTTAATAATTTTCAATTAATGCAAACCTTATTGGTCATTGGCCCCTGTGTCAATATGGTGTGGATATCGTTCTTAGTGATTTCTTCTCCGTCACCACTCCAGATTCTTGCACTGCATGGTTAAATTAAAATTTATAGTTGGATGTGGATATTGTTGGTTACACATGAAGGTAAGTAATCTTACTGCTTTGAGGTCTTATTCCATAGTGCTTCGAGCCTTGTTCTGACATCCATGGGAAGGTGCTTTGTGATTTTATTTCTGTGTAGGTTCAGCTTTGGTGTCTTCTCGATACGATCTAGTTGCACATTGCCATCTTCACTTTCGTCATCAATTGTTATAGTTTCTTTGACAAGACTCTTCCCTTTCAGCTTTGATGATAACTGCTTTACCCTTATACTTTTACTTGCATGCTTAAGGTTATTGGCGGTGTTCTTCTTACGTGGCTGGTTGTTTTGAAGTAATCCACAACCTTGCTTTTGTTCCTCACTCTCGTTTCTTTCGTACCTGGCTCGGATATTCTTTACCATTATTGGGGGTGAGATTACAACATCTGCAGGTAGCAGTGGCACCTGCATAGTTTCCAGTCTTGCTTGCACAACTCTCATCTTAAGTACCACATCCTCATACATTAGATTTTCCTCTGCGATCTGTTCCTTGTACAATTCCTCCATTTTGCTTATTTTGTCGCTCTTTGCCTTCTCTTCTTCAAATTTTCGGCGAAGGATTGAGCACATATCCCGCATGCTGTCTATTATTCTTTTTTGTGCGTTGAACTCCTTCTGAAGCTAATTGTATCTGTCTTGAAGTTCTGTCACAGTTTTCAACTTCTTTTGCTGCAGTGTTTCAAGCTGCTCTTCACACTTATCAAGTTTTACACGCGTTGAATTCAATTCTCTGGTAAAGGCATCCATTGACTGATCATTACCACTTCTTGTAAACTCTGTTTGGGGGTTTGTGTTGTTGCCGTTGATGGAAGTTTCATTAAACCCTTGTGACAGGATTTTGAATAAAGGTACAGCAGGGTCATTTGCACTTGATGTCTTATTTTCAAATTGTATTTTTGCAAGCTCATGGTCCTTTGAGGCACCCTCAATTTGTAACGAGATCACCCTTCTCCATAAACTTAAATTTTCTTGTTGTATCCTCGCATTATTCGCCCTCTCCCTTTGTAATTCCCTCGTTAATCTCTCTATCTACAGTTCATGTACCTCGTTCGTTCTTTATATTGATATATGGTAGTCGCGATTGCTTTCCATTTGAAACTTGAAACTCTTTATTAATTGAGAATGCTGCAGGTCTCGACTGTTGAGGTTTGCACGATCAAATTCCAGCTGCTTGACATAAGCAACGTAATATGCTGGTCTCCATCCAATGCACTGTAACGGCATTCCTTGTGTTACATCATATGTGGCCAAACCATCCGAATCTGAATCAATTCGGGTTTTTGGTTATTCATTTTCATCTATATTATGCAGCTCATTGCCTATTTGATTTTCACTAGGCAATGTAGATTCTTGCATAACTAATTCGGATTGCCCATCGGTTTTTACGCGTGGACTTGATGTGCCCACCGGTGTTGCTTTATCTGATTTGGTTTCATGAACAAGGTTTTTATCATCAATAGATTCATCATGGTTTTCAACCTATTCTTTTTCTGGCATTGACATTTCTGCGTGTGGATTTTCAACAATATGTGGATCATTAAAATGCACATCAGATGGACCTGTCTCTTGCGGGATATCCCCAAGCTCTTCATCAATTGCATGTCTTGGTTGTAGCTCACCCTCGGAATCTAAAGGTTGGCTTGATTATACTTTTTTTGATTTTTTTGTGTACTTTGGTCCGAAATCCTCTAGGCAACTATCTATCATATCATCAGTCTTGTCTCCAAGTGTTGGTGTACTTGAGTGACGTAGTCGGAGCCTCATTCTCTCTTGGATTGCTTTCCCAAGTCTTGGAGAACATCTGATTTGTCTGGTGTTGTCTTCGGTTGGGTTTGTTCCTTCTCAACCTTGTCCTTTTATAATCTACATTCTGATGGAATTTCGTTTGCCCTTCTTATTTTTTTGAGCCTTGTACATCTAGTCCTGATGATGGGAGTCCTTCCACTGCCTAAAAATTATTCATTATTATGGTCAGGCATATTATGCAAAAAAGTGGAAGGAGTAGCAGTTTATTTTTGCCACATGTTTTACCTCATTAGCGGGTGTGGTTGCATCTGTGTGGGTCTAGTTGTTTGGATTTTCTGGAAGTTTGAATTTCTCAGTGTTGATGCGTTTATGCATGCTCGATCTTTGTTTAGAAAGTGTGCTCCTTTTTTCTTTGTGTTTTGGAATCCTTGTATTAGGGGCTTTAATAGGATCTTCGCCTTGCGTTTTTTTCGGTGCCCCATGTATCTGCAATTATCCATATTACACTTTTAAAGTTGTATATGATTATGTTATGTAATTATGGTTTTCTTTTTGTATGATACCATACCTCCAACGCGTTGAAATCAGCATTGACTAGTAGTGGCATGAGCTGGTGTGAACACCTCATTTTGCGACCCCCGTAAGAACCCTAATTTTTAAAGAAATGAACACACATGCATGTACGAGCATTATTAGATGCACACATACCTTGTACATGTGATACAGGTCAAAGAAGAAAGCCAAAAGGACCCTGGATGAGAAATTACAAAATTATTGAAAATTGCCAGAACCGAAAATCGTCAAAACTCCAGGAAACTTGTGAAAGGAGAGTTACGCATTTCGGATCATCCTCAAACTTTAAGAGTTGTTAGACATTACCATAAGGAGTAGCATACTCGAAAACCAGCTCAATCTGACGGTCGGATCTTCGAAAATTCAGAAAATCATAAATTTGTTTTGGGCGATCAAATGGAGGTCTTCTCGAAGTTAAAATGGTCTGAAATTTGGTCAGTAGATAGGTCTTATCATGAGGAAGAACATATTCAAATTTCAGCTTTGTCGGACATGGGATCCTCAAGAATCAATTTGTCTACTGTGCAATTCTAGTAGAAATGTCCTTTGTAGCAAAATTAAAATAAATATAGGCCTTCCTGAATTCTGATCGACCTCAAATTTGGACAAAAGCTAGAAAACATTTGGAGGGAAAACATATCAAAAATATCAGCATAATCCAACGGTTGGAAGTTCAATTGTAGAAGATTGTTGTACGCAAGA